>SCDY01000092.1:0-104528 GCA_004143825.1 Drosophila micromelanica | reverse complement strand
TGGGGTCGGAGATGCCTCCTTCTGCCTGTTACATACATTTCAACAAAACCATAATACCCTGTTTCACCCATTTTCAATGGGTTCAGGGTATAAAAACAAGTGCGTAAATAAAAACTTTTATCTGGCTTTAATCGAATATCGACAACATTTATGTTTGACTTAACTACAAAATTGCTTACTTGTTCTCCAAGTGTGACATTTATTATCCTTTCAAGCTAATCTCATAAGCTTCCTTTTGGAAAATAACTAACTTAAGAACTGCTACTTCAATCACTTCAGTGACGCATAGAGCACATGCCCTTCGGTGTGCTTGGCTGCACCCAGTGTTTCTGGTCTTTTAGCAGCTATTTGGTAAAGACAAAGGGGTCGCTGCCGGCAGCGGCCCAGTGGGGGGTCTGGTCGTTGAGCGACCACAAAGTTGATAGGGGGAAAGCCAAATGAAAACATCAAATGGCTTGTTTGGCCTCAGTTTTCCCTTTGCCAGGTGGATCTCGTTTTGCTGTCGCCGCTGTCTGGCTGATAACTTGACAACTTGTGTTTGTCCGCGTGTTCTATTCGGTTGTTTTCGCTTTTCTTTTATATTTTTGCCTTTTTTGACTGTTCAAATTATGCCGAGGACGACGACCGCCAAATGGCAGCCAACGCAAACAAAACACACGAGCAGCAAAATGGACTTGGGCATGGACATGGACACGGACACGGACCCAGACACGGACACGGACAGGGACAATTGAGGAACGTGAGCGGCGTGACATGCCAAAATCGAAAGTAGACAACATCAACATCAATTGTGGGCGGGGCGCCAAATGGTGGCAAAAAGAAATGAACTAAAATAAATTGTACGTTTCCTGAGCAATTTCCATGCAGCCCCTCCCCCCCACATTCCGCCTCCAACAACTGGCAACTGGCAACTGGCAACTGGCGAATGGCCGCAGTTGGTGCTGTCCTTGTTGTCGCTGTAACTGCTGCTGTTGGCAGGGCATTAAATAAAACGTCAGCTACAACAATGCTAAAAGTGCTAGCAATCAAATAAATTCAAACGTGACCAAAAATATCCACATATTATCCACTTTTGTTGGTCGCCCAGCCAAGTGGTTAGGCCAAATCCGTGCCACAGACCACCCAGTAGCCGTCGCATTGTGCAATTACGAGTATTTCGAGCAGATTTGCGTCGCGTCATAAATTTTACCGAGAACTCTGTGTGTGAATGCGACAAGAGTGGTTTTGCAGCTCAGACAACATCATCAATGGGTCTAGACGCAGTAGGCCAGACCCAGACTAACAACTCATTATGAACGTAATCATAATGGAAATATGACAATACGTTGAGTGCTCCAAAGCATATTATGTCCAAATTTCTGAATAGTTTGAATAGCTGTTAGAACTATGAACACAAAAAAAAAATACATTTATATAATGAGATATGGCGATATTAAATTAACAAATTAAATTTTATATAATATGTTTCTGACTTTATATGAAAGGTTACATGATGAAATTTTGCAACGAACCGTATATACTAAATCATATAAAAAATCAGTCGAAAAATTAATTTATGTATAAAAAAAAGCTTTTGAGAAAAACTAGCCTGAACTCTATGGTTCATGCTGTCATCGTTATTTTTAATTTGTAAGTCAACAATTTTTGTTGTTTGATATTTTAACTAATAATAATTTTCGATTAAAGCCCCGTTTACTGCCCTTTGCTGAAATAGCTTGTTCAAGTAGAGAGTTCATTCTTCGAATAAATTATTATATTTTTTGGCAGCGCTTATTTTTGGCAGCCAGTTTTTTTACATGTTCAGCGATTCCAATTTTTGTTTTTATTCTCTGATTTTTTTTGGCATTCGCCAACAATTGTATTAAATTAAGCGCATGAAAACGGGACGGCGTGACACATTTAATGTATGCATAAGCAAATTGCTGTATTAACAGGCAAAAGAACAGCGGTTGCCCCTGAAAATATGCAACAGATTTGGCGAGCGTGCAACGCGTCGGCTACGTGATGCACCGTAAAGTTTTGCATTTTAATTCTGATAAAATAATATTTGCCATGCTAATGGCTTCATTTCACCACAGCAACAGCAACAGCAGCAGCAAACGAGCAGCTCGGCCAATGACAATGCACGTTTTAGTGTAAAATGTGCGTTCTTCAAATCGGATTTACTTATTCGCGAGTGGCGTGCCACAATGCGCTGCACGCGGCTTTGTACGTCGCAGCAACAGCTACTAGAACTGGAAGAGTTCTCTAGTTGGAGATTGCACGAATAGCAGATACCCCAGCCAAACTGTAAAAGTAACCAATTCCTATTTTGATGTCTTTATTTTACGATGTGTTTTTCTCTACCTTTTGATGGTTTAACAATGATTAGCTTTCATTATCAGAAAAGAGAGATATCTTAATATACGATTACCTATAATCAACTGCTTGTGTTTTGTTCTTGTATTCTCAGATAATCAATGACTCCTGCCCAGGTTTATTCCTTCACGGCGAACTGCTGGATCAGCTGAGTGAATTCCGATACCTGGGCGTTACCCTTGACAGAAGGCTCACTTTTAAAAAGCACGTCAATGAGGTAAGGAAAACTGGCTTTTAAACTCAAATAACAAGCTTACTTTTCGCAACAAAGTGCTAATATACAAGGCAATTCTAGCTCCTGTTGCCTTTAATTGCACATCTACACAGTTTTCACGGGTACAGGGTATAATAAAAACAACAGCATTGTGGCAAATGCAGAGCAGACTAGTTCGCAGTCCGTTTGGTGGCCAGTGATTAAGGGATTAAGCGCTAAAAGCACGAATTTAAGCGCTACAAACGACATTTTGTCTTACATTGAGATTGAATCTCAGCAACAGTTGTGAGAAAATTAGTGACTGAAATACAGTAAATGAGCCCGGAACCAAGCAAAGCGCAGGTGTTGCCACCATCAGCCCCAAATCTAACTAAACAAAGACGACCCCACCCCACCAGCGGCAGCGGCAAATGCTAAATTATATTTTGAGGCGCTGATAAAAATCATTTAATGACAAGACGCGCGCCACACAATTAAGCCATTTAATTTAAATGAGATTAATCATAATTACTAAGCAGCAGGCAGCAAGAAAATATGTAGAGGGGAGTGCGGGTTTTACGGTGTGCATTTTTGTGACAGTTTACCTTTGCGAGCGAACGACCGAGCGAGCGGTTGGGGGTTAAAGGCAGCTGCCACCGATTGACACTTGCCTCATGTGGTGGCCTCATGTGTGCGCCGCTGACCTCAGTTTTACTGCAGGGAGAGTTAATTTAAACGCAAGCCACAGCAAATTAAACTAATGTTGGCCCTGAGACCGCGCTGTTGAATTAAAATGAAGCAAACAGAGTCGACAGCCAGGCTGATGGAATGGCTTATGATACCCTTACATGGAGTGCATATTTCTATAATATAAGGCTGCAAATCAGCTTGAATTAGAAACCTTACCTTATAAAAAAGAAAAATTGGAAAAAGCAAGAGAGATAGAAATGTTGTCATTAAACCTTATAACTGGGTTTTTATAAATCCAAACTGTGGCTTAGTATTGGCCCAATAAAATTATCCGAGCTTGCAGCGAGACACTTGTAAACACTTTGTATATTCACTCTGTACAAAATCAGAACATTACTTTGAAATATCTTAATAGAGAGAGAGTATATAATGTTCGTTCTTGCAAGTTTGTTTCCTGTTGATTTTGCTGCTGTCGCTGTCGCTTTTTATGTTGCCTTAGCTGCTGCAATGCAATTTATGAAAAATAATTTAAATATCAAAAGGCTTTCGTTTTAATTACGCGCAACACAAAAGCACAGCACAAACACCAAATGGAAAAGGCAACAGCAAATGGCAGCAGGCACGAGGCAGCAGTCAAAAGCTGCGGCTTCACAACCAGCTACCAAGTCAGAGCCAGAGTCAGAGCCAGAGTCGGAGCCAAGAGCTCAGAGCCAAGAATTGGCGAGCTGGCTGACTGGCTGCAGAGGCGTAGACACTACATTAATGCCGTAGCAGCCATTTCCATGCCCGCTGCGTTTAAATAATTAATTAAGATTGATGCAGACTCATTTGTCTTGCTGCGCCAAGGACGTGCGCGGTGCGCGCTGTGTGGGTGCGGGAGCGGGAGCGGGGTGTTGTTCGGGGGGGCGTAGAAGGCAAACAGGATGCGAACGCGAGTCGCGCACTTTGCATTTTGCTTTTCAATTTATTTTGTTGTCTGTTGGGCCTGTGTTTTTGTTAATATTGTTGCTATTGTTGTTGTTGCTGTTGTTGTTCTGTTTTATATCGAAAGATTTTGCATTAGTTTGCATTAAAATTTCACTTTGTTGTTTGGCGCTTTAAAAAGCATATAGCTAACGAAACTAACGTTGCCAACCCCCAGCGACTGATGCGTAAATTGAGGAAAAGCTCGTGGAAATTTTCGCCAACGCAGCAACAACACGCAGCAGCACCAGCAACAGTAGAAGCTCCGCACCACGCCCCTTCTCATCGACCAATTTTCGACGTAATTTTCATACAGTTTTGCTGCACCACAGACAAAGTTGCATTTACTGTAATTACATTGTAATGCTAGCACAAACTGAACGAGGGGTCTGGCTAAAGTGTGTTGGGGAGGAGTCTTTACACCCACTAGGCACGCATGAGGGCGCTTTGCTAATTGGTCGGATTACAATGCGAAATGAGTTTATAAACAACGCGAGGCAGACAACGCCAATCGGAAAAGAGATAAAAAATAATTGCCATTGACTGAGCCCGGCAAAAAAATGGCCGAGTTTTTATTTTGGCTGTATTAAGCCGCAGAAAATCTACCCTAAATACATGCATCGAATGTTTCAATTAATTGTTGGCTCGTAGAGAATCCGAAATTTTAGTCTAAGCTGAATCAAAAGGTTAAATGAAATTGAATGATTTTACTAATGATGATTTCTGTAGACAGCAAAATTTTAAAGAACTAAAAATGTATATTTAAGTTCCCAATTTTTGTTAGCTGTTGATATACTCTTAATTTTTGTCAGTATGTTACATACAGATTGAAAGAGTTTAATTACCCAAATGGCTGTTATATAAATGTGCCGCCATTGTAAGCCGTTAATTGGGCGCAATGCTTTTTATGTGCACTGCTAACTTCTTGATTTTGCACATGCATTTATTTATTAAAATAATCCCATTTGTCGGTCGGTGCATTGCATATCAAAATTTAAATAATAATTAGTGGTGCGAAAATTGCTTTAAATGGAACAACGGCTTCAAATTGCCAAATAGCGTAAAAATAATGGCAAATGAAAACATAAAATTAAAAAACAAAAGCTTTTCTCTTACATTGTTGTGTATGTTGCTGTTGCAGCTGCTAATGAAAATGAAATTAATTAATTTAAAACAACAATTGGCTGGCTTGGCCACACGCTACGTGAGCGGACAGTAAACGCTTTATGGGGAGGGGGAGACGCAATTTCAATAGCTTGCAAAATTGTTGCCCGTGTGTATATATACACTATATATACACACACATAGACACACACACACACAGATATATATGAATATTCGCTGGATATTGGTAACGCCCACACTTTGGCTTTGACTGTCATGTCATGCATATGTAATTATTCCAAGCGATTCGCAGAGCATATGTCGGCCAAATGTTTGCGCCGTGTAAACAAGCTTTGAGTGCGATTCACCTGCTTGCCAAGGCACATATTAAAAGCCCGTTTGCCAAGTTGGGCAAACAGCGGTGCGAAGGCAAAAATTGTTGCATATTCCTTCTTCTGGTTGTTGTGTATGTGTGTGTTTTTTATTTTGGATGGCCAACAACAGCAACAAGAACAGTAAGGGAGCAATAGTAAGCGCAACTATGGCAGCTAAAAGACCAAAAAAGGCCACGTACTTAGCCTGATTTACACGTTGCCATAGAAAGCCGGGTGCCATCCTCGAGAGTCTCACAAATTTGCATCACAAATGTGTCTTTTTCAGGTTGCTTGACTTTGCATAACCCCTTTTCTGTGCATGGAAAACCCTCTCAAAGTTAGGCCAGCTGAGAGTCTGTGGCGTAGTGGGCGTACCAGTTGGCGTTGAAGTCTGGCCGGAATGACTTCATTTCATATTTTGCTTTGGTGGCAACATTTGCGTATGATTTGCATTACAAAGCAAACGATGCGCGCTCTGTGCCTTTTATTGCCTTACAAAATCTAATGCCACGCCCGCTAATATTGGCCAACTGCCTCGAAAGCTGGCTAATTAACACTAATAAAAAAAATAAATCACGAAAATTCTTGGAAAAAGCAATTTTTAATGGGCAACAATTTCTTATACAAAGTTGGAAATTTGCGTTAAGCTTTTAAGAACTTGTCAGCAAAATTGATGAAACGAAATTTTTGAGTTTCAATTAATTTTGCATGTGGTACGTACATTCATATATCAATAAAAATGAAAAATATTTATGAAAAATCTTTTGATGCCGATTTCATGGTAGACAGCAATTTAGTGCTCTGTTTGATTTGTTCAGAAAATGTATTTGCAATTTGTAAAAGCTTTTGCAACTGCAGGCGGCAAAAGGCAAACAGCTCTTGCAGCTCGCTTCTTCCATATAGATGCTGCAAATGTTTCTCTATGCAAATATGCTAAAACAAAAAGGCTTTATTTGAGTGTGATTTATTGAATATGAACTGCATATTCGAAACTACGAAAATACTCTTGGCAAATTGCAAGCAGCGGGAGGGATGTGTGAACAGCAGGCTGCTAGCTGCAGGATGCAGGCTGCAGGGTAATAGGAGCTTTGTCAAAGCAACTGGTGAACACACAAAAATCAAATGAAATGAAAAAAGAAAAACAATTTGCACAATATTTGATATTGCAAAAGATGAGCTAAATTCACAAGTTATTTACCTGTTTTTATTTTCTAGCCTGCATCCGAACTGGAAAATCTGCAAAATAAATATGTTTAGACATTTAATACAATTTCAATACAAGAAATTTACTAATAAAACAAACACAAAGTATTTATAAAAGTTTGCATATTTATATGTGCTTTATAGGGTAATATGATTTTTGAACAAAGTTTGTAACACATTATAAGTGAAATATGAGACGCTTAAGTGCAAATGGTTCTTAACTTGGATAATAATTTTCGTACAAAACTATGTTTCTTGCCGATGCAATTAAATATCAAGGCAGTCAAGCAAATTATTAGTTATTAATACAAATTAGTCCTATCGTTTTGTAAATTCAGCAATATCAAATTACACTATGCAATTAAAATATGATTAATATCTTGTTAACTATTAAATACTATATTATTTCGCTATAATTTATGTTTAATCAGTAGGAAACAAAATATACTTAATGTATAAAAACAACATTGTGTATCGTATGTCTGCTACAAATTAGCAAACGGGTTTAATTATTGCCACTGCGAAAAAAAACAATGTGCATCTCTTTAATGAGCTATCAAATTTCTAAATGGCTCCTGCGCTTAAAAGTAGGCAACACAAATTGACAAATTCGCAGCGCTTCATTAACTGGTAGCTCGTCGATGTCGCCTGTTCGTTTGTGCGTGCGTATGTGTGTGGGTGTGTGCAAACACAACACCAGTCGACTCTGTTGGTGTGTGTGTGTTTGTGTACGTGCTGTTGTTTGTGTGTGCACTTGAGCTTAATTGTTAGTCAAATTATGCAAAGTATTTCACATACAATTGTTGCCGTGTTTGCAGCTGTCAAGTAGACCGTTTCCCCTGTGTACCCCAGGCTTTGTGTGAATGTCCACAATATTGCCAGTTAAGCGCATTTGTATTTATACAACAGACACACACCTCCACATACACCCTGACACTAGCGATTCATTTGTTTAGACTCTGTCCAATGGTCTATGAAAATTTTCCAAAATGGCGTCGCGCGATTCACTAAAAGTTTACCAAAATCACTAGAGAGGGCGCTCTGGGGAGCAGCATAGTAAATAGTAATGACCTCCCCATCGGTTCCCTATCCCATTGACACACACACATAAGAGTGGATCAATACATGAGCTTATCGTTGGCATGACGCAAGTACTCTTGCATATGTAAGTACATGGGAAATTTACGGCATTTAAATGTTGTCTAGCGTATATTCCATATATCCGACTACCTATCCCCTAACCGTTGTTTGTGTTTTTGTTTGACATTTAATTCCAATTGCTCTTACCTATAAATTGACATTTTGTGCTATACACAAAATGGCAGCTAATACGCAGAAGAAACGCTTCCAAAAAGCGTTTTCTGCTCAATTTCAGAATGTTAAATATTGAATATCAGTTGAAGTTGCTAAATGTTTATGCAGCCAAAAACTTTGTCTATTAGTTTGAGCTGGCCTCCAAAATTGTTGTTGGCTCACAAAATGGACGAAATCGATTTATGGAACACATTTGATTGGCCTCATGTCATTTGCCATTTTGAATTGGTTGTCTCTTTGTGCATAGATATCAAAAATAGAATAAAACTTGAAAACATGCTGTGGGTTTTTGTTTTTTCTTTCTTTCTGCTCTTTTTCTATTTTTCTGCTCTATTTTGTGTTCATATGTTGAGATTACAATTTATGTATTGTCGTTTTTAATAGCTATAAAGCATTTTCATGTTGCTGAAAGCCTGTCCAACTCACACTAAAACAATACGCTTGTTCACATATGTATATATTTATGTATCATAGACAGTTTTATGCATTTTAAACATGAAAACTTATGAAAGAGGCCTGCCAACTCGACTTGCTGGTAGTGGCCCAGTAATTAAATGTGCCTCTGGGGTGTCATTAGGTTTCAGTTTTGGCTCCTACTCAACTCTCTGCCTCTCTCTCACTCTCTCTGACTCCCTCTCTCTCGCTCTTCTCGGTATTCATTAGCGTTAATGCTATTAGCATAATTCAGGGCGCCATAAACACATGAATTAAGTAACGTATTGATTGACTATGGCGACTGTGACACAATTTGCCTGCTGGCAAAGTTTTAACACGCTTAACAAATGCACAAACACGTCATTTGCCCTGGCTGTGTATCTGTGTAAACGGCTAACAATAAGGATAAATGTTTACAAGCAATAAAACTAGCAAAACAAACGATACCCGCAACACACACACTCACACACACACTCATACTCATCCAACACACTCATAATGATATATAGACCGCAAATGCTGCACACATTCACAAGCTGCACACGCAGACAATACACAAAAAGCTTTAATTGTTATTTTAATGATAAAAATGGAGACAAATTACATTTAGTATCAGGCCCCAAGAGCCACCAAGCAGGCCCCCAAACAACACTGAGAACCATATAAAATACACTCAGAGATAAATCAATGAAATTTGTATTTAATTTGTGTTGAAATTCGAAGAAAGTTCTTTTACGAGAACCTGTTTTAATAAAGTTACAAAAATGATTGCTGAATGGTTTTTTGTGACTTAATTAAAATAAGTTGGAATATTTTTTTCTTAAAGTTTCGAGTAAAAATTCGATATCGAACACAGCTTTTCTCTAAGTGCAATACCAAACAATAGCAACAGTTCATTGTTATTGCCTGACTGCCTGGCAGCCTGGTCTCGATATTAGGCCCAAATTGTGGGTACTCCCAGTCGCATGCGAGACGAACCTACAAATCGACTCATTCGGCAGATTTATTGGTTTGCATTAGCGCAGCGGAAATCAATAAAACGTGTGTGTGTGTGTGAGTGTGCAGGCCAGGATTAATGTGTGCAACCACCCACGCAAATTGAGTGTAACGCATAGTATGTATCTTAAAGATACAAATGTATCCAGCGGATTGAGCGTCACTTTAAACGTGCCCCAATGAGTGCGCATTTTAAATAAGTATACGCAACGTAGAGAAAATAAGAATGTTTCGTGGTGCTGCTTGCTGCTAGTTCCGCTGGCTGCCGTCAGAGGGCGCATTGCATGTCAGGCGGCCATTTGACAAAATCAAAATACTTAGAATCATTTAACTTTTAATTGGCGTTGAGCTGAAAGTTGACGCTTTTGTTGCAAACATGAAAAATGTTTTTGCAACAAGCTCCACACGCTCCACATCTCTCCCGTCAAAAATAAAATGTGTCAACAAACTGCAGTAAATGGCATTCGGTAAAATGCAATTTATGATAAAAATTATTAATTAAACTAAAGGTATGAGTTTTTTAAAGTTACATGCTAAAAAACTTTTAATGATACATTTATCTTCTAAAAATATATAACTCCCTTGATCGCTCCCCCCCCACCCCTTTTTTTTTTGGTTAACATAACCAAGTGATTCGCACCTGGTTCGATTTGGTTTATCGAAACACATTTTACTCCTTTTTATCATGGCCTTAACTAAATCCCTTTAAAAATGGCTGGCACTAAATTCGTTGACGCAACTCGGCCACATTCCAAGTTTTTGACACTTACGAATTCATTTCAGTGGCACACTCTATCACCAGAGAGCGGGTAAAGGGGAGGGCATCTAAAAATTTAATAAAAATGCACTCAGCGTGCAATATGCTGGGCGCAATGTTGTACTTGTAGTTACGTGTAGTTTAAGTGCATATTTTGTTTGATAAATTGTTTGCCACGTTCCAAGTCGAAACAAGTAAGAGTTTTCTACTAGCAAGTGTTTAACTAGCGGATACCCTATATCCCAGTTTAGAGATCAATAATTGAGAAAGTGAGAAAAGATATCCGAAGAGTAAAAATTAATCGAACTTACAAGATTCATTAAATCGGCATAGAAATGTATGTTAAAAGTAAAAAGTAATATTTTAGAGTTTTCATATAGACGGGCCTACGGCTAGAAAGGTTTATTTAGATTTTAATTAATCGATTATACCCCTTTCGCGATTGTCAATGTGTGCAAGGTATAAGCAACCGTACTGCTGGTGCAACTGCTTCTGAATTTGCTGCGAATGCTGTTGTACCCTATTGCAAACCCCTAGCCATGTCGCTGTCATGCCCAAAATGGTCGCCGAGGGAGTCACAAATATGGCAGCGGCTTTGCCAGACGCCGCCAGACAAAAATTTATAAACGCGCGGCTTAAGGCTGCAAACTACTCTCTACACTCTTAATATATATGTTTATATATATATATATATATTAAGAGTGTAGAGAGTAGTTATATATATATATATATATATATATATACATACGGTGAAGTAAAAGGCTGTCCCGAGGCGGCAAGCAACCTGACGCCGAAATATGAAAGTGTTAAATAGCCAGGGGAATGGGCGACGTGCTGTGCACCGGTGGCATGTGAGTGGCCCTTGGCCCTTAAACCTTAGACCTGAGTCTGCTGGCTGCTTCTGGCAAGCAACTGCCGCACACTCGTTTTCACATAAATATATATATGAATGTGAGCCTGCCTGGTATCTGTGCGCATTTTGATATTTTGCTGACAGAATTGGGTCATTGCCTGCTAGCGTTTAACCCCTAGCTTAGATTAGCTTGCCAAACCAGAACTCTACTGAGTGTCGATACTTCTGCCGAAAACAGTCCCAACGAAGTGTATGCTGATTTTGTATTGTTGGTAAAAAGGGAAAATTCTAAATACAGTATATTTGCGGGCTAGTGCAAACTTGTGCCCTTTTGGCCTAAATTAGTTGATAGCGCACGGCTGCCAATTATATTGCCCAACCAAATATTTGGTGTCTCGGGCACAGCTGTAAAAATATTGTGGCAAAAATTTTATGCTGCCAATTTGTGTGTTTTTGGTTTTGCCAACGGCAGCTGCATATCAAAATATTTGTGAGGCGTGTGACAGACGCCCACTAGGAGATTGGAGACCAAATTGCGAGTGTTGATGATGTTTTTACTGCAGCATGAATATCATGCGACAAACTTTTTTTAGGCGCCGCCCCCGAACCCGCTGACAGCCGCACCGAATTAGGTCACAGCTTGGCATCGACAGTGGCCCAGTGGTTGCCTAGGTTCAGCTGGGAGTTTCTATTCCTTTTTTTTTTTAATGAGGCGCATTTCATAATCAGCGCGTGCATTGCCTGCCAGCTGCCTGCTGCCTGCTGACTGCCGCCATTGAAGGCGTCGTTGGCAGGCGGCTCGCATTTCCGTGTTTGCCATAAATTCACATGCCAGGCGAACATGCCTTGCCCCTTGAAGGCAACTGGAGCCACAGCCTAGCCATGAAACGCCACTCGTAGTCGGACACCGATTCATACGGGATAGTGGAGAACATCAGCAGCAGCAGCAGCAGCTCCAACGCATGGAAAGCCAATGCCTGCCCGGGTAAGGGGAGCCCACGCAGTCGCTTCAAACGCTTCATATTAATAATGTGGAAATTGCATCTGCAAAATAAGTAAAAGTGCTCCTGAGGAGAGTGCCCGACCGGAAAATACCCTATATACAACTTTGAGTTTATTCTTAAATAATTGAATACCAATGTGGACTAGAGAAAATTTCAAATTCAAAAATGGACTACCGAATTTCATGTCATCATTCAAAGCGTTTTTAATTTAAAATAAATTAAAGATTACATAAATTTTACTACAACGTAATCTTTGAGTCTTTAAAAGAGAGAATACGGAAGTGCAAGAAGCCCTTTCCTTTCAGGGTATAAACAGGCAATCCAGTTGCCAAGAACATGTCTGTGGGCGTTGTAAGGAAAACTTGCATAAAATGGCCAACAAAAGAAAAAGTTAAAAGAAGGGCAAAGGGAAAGAAAAGGCAAGATATCGACATTGATGCCGCCGTCATCGCTGCTGTTGACTTCATTTGTTACGATTGCTTTGACAATGTTGCCGCGTCATTTGATGCCCATTTGCCCCTGATCTCAGGCCATCAGCCCGACATTAAAGTGAACTCAATTTAACCGACATTGAAGCTAGTGTTAGTTCTGGTCAGTTGCTTCATATTGAAATAGTATTACATGTTAATTCAAAGCAATTTTGCAGCTGTTATTGCCTAGTGCCTTCGTTTATAACTCAATTAGCCACAGTCAATTATTAATATTTTTTCTTTTTCCATGTACGTTGTTTGCTTCACGGCAAAGCTGACCCAATTTGTGGTAGAATCAGAAATCGATAACAATCAACTTGTGTTAATCGCATGCAATTACCTTTCAACGCAACTCAATAACAGAAATAAAGAAAGAAAATTGTTGTCGTGTCTTTGTAATTTGACTAAATTGAATAAAACGCATATTACGTTAGCGTTTCTAAGGCAGCACTTAAAGCAACTGCCAACTGAACCGCCCCTCAACCAAATAACAGTGTCTATAAGCAGCGAATAATCAGATACTCGCCTGAACACAAACACGCACACACGCACAGACGCACACTGGCCTACAAACGCACACACACATTCGCACATATCTATATGTACTTGTCAAACACTTGCAATGGGTTAGCTTTGCGTTGTGTTCGCCAACGGCATTCAAAGACTCAGTGGCTACTCACATACCTGAGGCGTATTATCCACTCTATTAACACGATTAGTTACACAAATTCAAAGGCACAAAGCAGCACACCAACACTCCCAAACACACACACACACGCACACAACCGGAACTAGGAAATGGCAAAAGGAAACAAAACATTAGCCCGACGCGCCGCCTGTCAGGCAGCCTTACAGTCTGCCAGTCTCCCAGGATAGATGTTAGCCTTGAGGGCAAACTTACTTAGCAAATAAACATTGATTAATTTGTTGACAATACACACAGGCAAACACACAGACGCACACACACACGCACAGTGCATACGCTTATCTGTTTGAACGCCTTCTGCCTCTTTGACTATTGAATAATGGCGACGCGCTGCCCGCCGCATACCAAATAGAGGGAACAGGAACTGGGAAACTAAGCCTAGACCTGCGGTCGCCGACGCCACTGCTGCTGCCTGCCGGACCTCAATAAACTTCAATAAATGTTAAAAGGTTATGCACGCATCGTCCGTCGTCCTGCAGCTTTTGACTTAATGGATTTCGCATTGACGCCCATAAATCTTCCGTCAGCAAACTTTTACTTTTATATGCTGGCCGTTGACAGGTGTCGCAATGCTATAGAACCTGACCCCCCGACCCCCGGATTATGCTGATCAACAGTTTGCCATCGACAATTATTATTGATTGTAAGTGAGAAATAAAATTCCTCAAATGGTGGCTTGCTTGACTTTTTCCGGGGGTTGACTTTTATTTGTTATGGCCTTATCCACAGCTCATTTGTCGTCAACCTGGGTGAATGTGGACTAATTGGATGAGTTCTGAGTAGTGCGAAAATGGGCTCGTTTTTCTTTTTGTACTTAATAAAGTGCTATGATTAAATACCCTGAATCTCGGTTTGAATTGGCATATTAAAATTTTATAACTCAGACTCAAAACAATCACAAAAGAATTTATTGTGATTTAAACTGCAACCTAGC
This sequence comes from Drosophila micromelanica, assembly GCA_004143825.1. NCBI lineage: Eukaryota > Metazoa > Arthropoda > Insecta > Diptera > Drosophilidae > Drosophila > Drosophila micromelanica. The sequence continues at coordinate 90,174 of SCDY01000092.1, read as the reverse complement.
TTTGTAAACGTAAAGTTCCGAAAGCTACGAATTGGCTCGAACCGTCAGCGAAACCATAGATTATATTTATTAAATGTGCAGCCACAGTCAATATTGTATTTGCACTATTGATATATACAGTTGAATATGAACTATAGCAACCGCTGATACCTCAAGTTCATTTGTTAATAGCATTTAATACACTTTGTGTTTCAACTAAAGAGCTGAAAAGCATTTGCAATGCCTTTTGTTCAATTGTCGATACCGCAAAAGACCCATTCAAAAGCAATTTAAATGCTTATTACGGCTTTAAACAGCAGCGGAAATTAATTGAATTGCCGTTTTTTAACCACAGCTGCCTCACACACACTCACACACATACACACTCACTTGCGCTCAGAGCTAAGCCACAGCCGCAACCGATACGACACTTGAACAAATACACAACAGCCCATAATGTGCCAAAGGGGACTGGGCTGGTTGATTGGGGAAGGGGTAGGGTTCGCTGGAGGGGTACTCGTTAGGCACCACCACGTCAAACAAAAGCGACCAAAGAAAGGTGCTTAGTTCAAGTCACAACAACAACAACAACGATCGTATCGATTGCTTTGGCTTATTTCATTAGGCAAAACTTTTGTGCAATGCAAATTAAAGAAAACAGCGAGTGAAGTAAAAAATCACAGCACTTGAACACCATGAATATTCACCCGACATTCAGAACAGCTTAATGATAGCTGATAGCTTGAATTTAACTTTGCTAGTTTTTTTGCTATTGTTGGTGTGAGCGATTTTATACGTTTGATGTGCCCGAAGCATTAGAAGCCCATTAAAAGGTCTAAGAATTTACACGAGAGCTTAAAGCGGAACTATATTTGTTTTGTGAAATATTTTATTTAATCTTTCTGTTCAAAATAAAAAATCCATATTTCTCGTTTAATCTACGAAAATATTTATAAAAAATGTATAAAACTGGGAGCTTAGTTTCTTTGGAAGCTCGATTTTTCATTTAATCGGCTTCAAAACTATTTACAAAACTCTGCACAAAAAAATATTGCAAACGTATTTTACCCTTGGAAAATATAAAACCCGCCAACGAAAAAGGGGCAAAACACAATTTGTTTATTAATTTACCTAAACTGCCATTTTTATAAACTATGTTTAGATTGGTGAATATTAATTTCATTTCATTACAATCTATATAGATTAATTCCGCTATTGGGAGTTAAAATGCTGCAAATTTATTCGAAACTATGAATAAATCAAACGCTAATATATGTATATATATATATATATATGTATATGAACGTCTTAAGTTGGCTATCATCGACCACAGTTGTAGTTAGTGCCGATATTTGCTGAGGTTACACCTCCCATCCACCCTTTCACCACTTGAAGTGCTTCCGCACTCAATTATTTGGTTTTGCTTTGACGCCGGGATCTTTGGCGAGCTTAATTTATGTACACACACAGCCTTTGAAAGTTGTGGAAACATCGAAGTGCTTCACACGACAACTACAACTACTATAAATTTGAATGCTCATATCCTGCCGTGCGAGACCCAAAACGATAAGAGCCCAGGCACTTCACTTACCCCCCAGCCCCGTTTTTGCCCACTTCTATGCGCTATGCATGACTAAAGATGCAAACGCCGCCATTTCGGTGGCTCAAAGTGGAAATTACTTTGCATTTGGCGCAAAACCACTTGAAACGCTGGTTGCTGCGTTTATTTTAATGGCCTCGCCCGCCGTTGACTTCGCCGGTCAGCTAACTGCTCAAAGTCACTGTCGATGGGCAAATATTTGCAGCCGTAGCTGTTGAAAGCGAGTCGAGAAAGGTAGCTAGTGGAAACTAGCCAACAGGCCACGTTTATTTACTTGCCATTTGGCAGCCAATTAAATGCGTTAACACCAGCCTCAACACAGTCTCGCAACACCACCCAAACACCCTTTGACACCCACCTCTCGCTGCGTGCGGATGAGATTTATGGTGGATGCCACGACACTAAACAGCTTCCGCCATTAAACATGAACGCATATTTTTCGTTGGCTCATAACTCAGGCGCATATTTGTATATAAACAAGCCGCAATTGTTATACCCTGTACACATTAAAAAAGGGTTGGTAAAGCGTATAATGTATTTCTGAAACTATACGAGCTAGAATTAATTAAAAAAAACTTAAATTATGATCAATTTCTAATTTAACCCCTATTCTTAATATGATATAAAGATTCTAGGAGAATATATGCGAAATAGCTTTGAAGATTAGTCTAATATGCTAGCGCGTAGATTATTACAGGGTAACTGCTAACAGTGCATTCCTGATTAAATCACTTTAACATGTTGTTGTTGGTGTTGTTGTGTGCTCGTATGGCGACAACTAAACTTAACTTAAATATAAATTATGAGCATCTTAAAAAGCCACAGCGAAAGGATAATTTTCATAAATATTAGAGTTCCGACGGGGGCGCCGCTTTGAGCTTAGTGCAAAAACCAAATGCTGCCAACTCTGTGTTTATGTGTGTATGTGTGAGTGTATACGAGTGTAAGTGTGTGTGCTGTGCGGATATCTTTCTGTGTATTTGAGGCTTGTTTGCTGCCAGCAGCAGCCGCAGCAACAGCAGCAGCAGCTGAGAACAGGCTGGCTGTTTGCAATGTACACGAAGCTGTAGGCTTCCTTTTGCCAGCTGCCAGGTTGGTTGGCAATTTCGCCCCTTGCCACCAGCACCGCACATAAACACACAATTAAAAATAATATTTTCAACGTGGCGGCAATTAATTAGTCGCCCACACAAACAGAGACATGCTGAGACATGGATACCAGGCGCACATGTGGCCAAAAAACAGAAGATGAAAGTTGGAAGCGAGCTGTGGACGGCGAGTTCTGAGTCTAGGATAGCCTACCAATTATAATGTCTTAGTGCTCCCTGTTGCTCACAGATCACAGTTGAAGTAAACATATTTAAATTGTTTATATTCTCACTACACGAAATTATTATGATGTTTTAATTTAAGAGTATTTTAAACTGAAGAATTTTTCTTTTCTTTTAATATAAATATATTCGATGCCAATCGTACTTAAATTTAGAAAGTCGTTTTTCTCTGAATGCTCCTGAAATTTGAGAAAATAATTGGCTTGAATGCCATCCCAATTATACCGGAATGAAGAACAGCGTTTTTTTTTCTGAGTGCAGCTTCTGCCGGTTTACCGACTACTTTTGCCCATAAATCCAATGCGCGAATTGTAACCAAAAAACTTACGAACAAGTGAGTGTATATTTATATACATCTATCTCTCTTCCTCTCCCTTTGTCTCTTTTTCCCTCTGTCTCTGTCTGTGTTTAAATGTGGGCGTGTGCTCTTATCGCGCTGTTTACTGTGTGTGTGCGTGTGTATGTGTGTGTGCGAGCTTCTGAGTGCTTAGCTGTGATATATAGTCCACTTTTAGTTGTTGTTGCTGTTGTTGTTGTTGTGTATTAAAAGTTCATTGCTTGCGCATAAAGCACATGAAATGCTCCGCGTTCTGCGCTGCTTTCTAAACAACCACAGTTTGAGTTTTGTCGTTTGTCGTTGCAGCTATTAAATTCACATGTCCCTACGGTCCAACGACCAGTATAACTGTATACACATATGACAGTGTGTATGTGTGTGTATTATGCAAATTTAAATTTGGTTGTTTTGCGCGTTTCTCGTTAAAACTTTGCGCCGTCCGCACATTTTCCACTTGGCTGCTGGTTTTTGTGGGTCAGATCGAAATTTGGTATTCTGTGCAAATGCATTAAAACGTTTTATATAATAGCACAAAGGTCCTCTTAAGAGTGGAGTTTCTCCAAATTGAAATTCATTGTTTGTGCTGATCTGAAATATATGGCATAATCTACTGATTGGTTCAAATACAGTAAATTACATGATACTTGCTTAGCAGAGTAGATCAATTTATCGAAATATCGCAATTCTATACAAAATGAAGTGTGCCTAAAATTAAGTCAAACAGATAATTTATTTCTATAATTACAATTTTAGGTCCCAATTTTAAAGTGTTTATACGTTTCTGCTACATTTTAACATATCTTAAACACGTTGAATGAAATGTTTAACTTTAAAAATGTTGTTGTCGCATTTAAAGTCTACGCCCACAGGCCCACTTATAATTAACAAACTTCATTATGCCAGCTAATAGCAATAGCAACGGCAACAACAACAATTGCTATTTTGACAGCAACTCGACGCAGCCAAAAACAAGAAGTGGAAATACGCAAATGTGTAAGCCATAAATGATAACAAGCAACCGCATAAACCGCTTTCCCAGGCAGTCATTGAGCAACGGCAACAATTCCCGTCGAAAGGTGAAAGCCACGCAGCAGGCGAATGCAAGCCACCGAGCGGAGCAGCCGCAGTCCACAACCACGTGGGCACGCACACACATCGTCATGAAATGCCGCACCGCACCGCATCCCGCGGCCGCAAATTGTGCAAAGCCGCTTATAAAGGTAAACGCTAGCCAACACACTTTTTGGGCCAAAACTAACACACAAAGTGGCGCAGCAACAAAAAAAAAAGGTGAAACAAAAAAATAAAAACCCAACAAGTTATGTACCAAAGTGAAAAAGTAGCACACAGAAATTTATAAATATAAAAAAAAATAAAACACCAAAAGAGGAAAACAAATAAAAACAGTTGGGTCACGCCTCTGGCCTAGCTAAAAGATATAGCCCAAGCAGCAACTGCTGCTTCATTTCAATTATTATGATGATGACAATATTAAAGAGCTACCAAAAAACGTTACCAAAAGCACGCGCTCAAAGGAGCGACTGCTAATTAAAAGACCTGAAACTCTGCTTGTGTGTAAGCACACATATATATAAAGGCCAAAAAGACCAAAGTCATGGCCAGGCTGAGGGACTGGCAGCCAGAGCCCTAGCCCAGAGCCAAATGTGGAGCCTGCCGTGTTGTTGATAACCCAAACAGGTCCTCGGGCACACAAATCACATAAATTCCAATTGAGTGCATATTCTACGAGTATCCATGGCAAATAAATGTAAATTTACTATGCAGTCGACTGGCTGCTGTTTGGGCTGCTCCCAGCCGTCCACGCTGCGTATGATTAATTTGACTAATTTGATGTGCCCAACGCCCTAATAAATGCGAGCTGTCATACAACTTATTTGCCTAGATGAATGCCTATTTAAATGTCTTCTATACAATACAGTGAGAAGTCGATAAAGAAACTGTCCAGTTAGAAGATCCAGCTGAACATTTCAGCTAGAATACCATTCTGCACTTGTGTTGTAATAGGAAAGAAAGTTTAATTAATAACAACATTTATTGTTTATTAACGTAATAACTTTGTCAAATTTAATGAAATGGTTTTAATAATATAGTGCCATTTATTAGCTTAGTACACCAAAATATTTTGAAGTACATTACTCTAATTATTACTCTAATTTAATTAAAACAAAAATCAATAACTAAATAAATAAGAAGTAGAGTAATGAAATGAAAACCTTTTTATTTTTACAAGTAGTTTTAATTATCGAGCGACCACTGTAATCAGTTGTATAACAAATCAATTGCACAATGAAGGAAACGAAAACAAAATTAAGTTGTTAAGAGCATAAGCAGGAACAAAATACTACAATAGATTGTATACAGATATATATACATATTTACTTTTTAATTTTGGTTAAGGCATTACAAGTAATTGTAAATTTTTTATATTAATGAAAACCAATTAAAACTTATTTGAGTTAAAAATATCCTTAATTCATACCAAACTCCTAACAACTTCTGTGGCAAGCAGATAAGCTCTTATATGTTTTCTGTCAGTTCAATTGCTGCTACAAATATATATCTTTCGATTATTCGCCTTAGCGCAGGGTAATCCAAGAGTTCACAGACGACATTCAGCCACAACTAGTTGAACTACCTCAACTGCCGAGTAGCAGCAACAATTGAGTCCTTTTATTAGTTTTGTCGCGTTTTCTGCTCCGTTCGGAGTGTGTCCTTTGTTTTTAAGTGCCATTTAACTTCAAGTGCAAACTTTTGCCAGTCAAATTTGTGTGAAATTAAAGTGATTTGGCATCGTCATGGCACATGCTTTATTCGGCTCGTCGTGTGCATTTTGCCATGAGCCATGCCTCATGCCTATTGACTGTTGGCGGTTGCCCCTTCAGTTACTGAAAGTTTTTCAGATTTGTAGTTAGGCTGCTTCAGCAGCACTCTGGGCGCTTGGAATCAAGGCCAGACAGACACACACTTTCACACACTCACATGCCTTGCATGTCGCAAAAGCGCAGCTCATCCATTTTGGGATGCTTATGCAGAACAAACGTATGTCATGCATGCATAAATATACAAGTATTTATAGTTAGATATTTATGCCAAAGCAGAAAAATGTGCCAGGAGCGTATGAAGAGCGGGGCGTGGCGGGGCAGAGCAGGGCGGTGCAGACCTGGGTGGCCCATAAACGCTCGCAACTGCGACCCCTAAAGATTTATTGTGGTGATTTATTTTCCCTGTCTATTACTTATTTTTCTTGTAGTTATACATATACATTGGTTTGTGTGTTGTGCCACTCTGCTTCTGTGCTCCGACGCGTCCGTCCATCAGTCCGCCATGCTCACAGCTTATTTATTTATTCATTTTCTAATTTATTGATGTTTGTCTGACCCAACAGACAGCCGTAGAGACTGAAAGCGCTTTGCCAATCGCCAGATGCTACGCTGATTAGGCCCCAAGTACCAAGCTCATAAACAGCAGCTCAAGCAATCGAAAGCGTTCCCAATAAAGCTTTCTCTCTCAACTCAACTTTTTTGGCTTAAGATGGTTTAACACAAAGTTTGCGAGGAAAGAAATTTCTTTGATCTCAGTAACAGGATGTCAAAGCCACTTGCTGTTTTGTTAAGTCGGAATGCAGGCGATTGAGTTTTCAGGACTAGCTTTCAAATAGGGAATTTCGTTTGGCTTTTGCTGGTGGTGCCTTTGCGCTGCTTTCTTGTTTGTGGCTCGGCGCTCAAGCGCGAAATTTGAAAAAGCAAAACAAGAATAAGATGAAGAAAAAAGTAGAGAAAAAAACCGAAACGCAAAGCGCAAGAATTGCCATTGCTTTGGGTGCTGAGGGCATAGATCTCGGCGGCTTTCTAGTTAATAGAAATTGACGCAAAACAAAAGCTAATTACTGGCTCACACCTCGCTATAGAAACTGGTTGTCAAAGCTGCCACCACCAGCAGAGGCAGCAGCAGCTTTTTCGATAATTAACAAACAAGGCGCATGTTGTTTTTTTTATGTTTTTAAGAAATTTGCGGCTGCCCAAGGCACTGGCGTCTGAGCTTTAAAAGTTGATGAGTATTTTAAAGACTCTTTACTGTACTTAAAAGTAAGTGCTTTTCGATCCGTTCTAAACAAGAAAGAAATGTTGAAATTAGCTGCTATTGACTGCATAATACTCTATTCTAGTACCTTCGAAACAATTAAAAAACAAGCCAGAAGAGCTTTCGTCTTTACCAGTCAATTTTTAAAACATTTGAAGTTTCTTACAAATTATTTTTCATGGGAATATATTACAAATTTTTTTTTCTCAAACCAAAACCAATGTTCTCTTTTCCATTGTTAGAAGAGTATGCAAAACACGCGTTTCCCCTACTCCACTCGATTCGCCATAGATACAGCTCACTTTGGAAGTACCCGGGAAGATTTTCACATGAGTACTTTTTTTTTGGCAGCCCAGCTCCATTTTGTTGAGGGGTTTGTTTTTCGCCGTTTTTACGCTGCCGCGTTTTTATTTTGTTTGTTTGTGGAGGAGCCGAGGTATTTTTTTGATATGCATTTGCATAACGCAAAATGTATTTCCAGGCTGCTGACGCTGACGTCGCTGGTTTTTATTGCACAATTCCTTTAGCCGCAGTCGCACACAGTTGCATTTTAATGAGCGGACGGACCACCTGCCGCAGTCAGCAGCAGCAGACAGAGGACGTGCAGCTAGCTGACACGTGTGCCGACTTCTATCAGGCAGTGTCTGTCCCGCAGACAAGTCTGTTTGTCTATTTGTTTGTTGTAACAGCGGGGTTGTTTGTTTATTTGTTGACTTTCTACGGCCGATTTCCCGTCATTATAATGTGTGTGTCTGCTATCGCCATTGCCCTGTCCGGGCACTTGTTGCCCTGCCGTCATTTAATTAAAACGTTGGAAAATCAACACAAGCAGCTGAAAGCAGCGCTCGCTGCCATAGAACTTCAAGTTGAAGCGCCTCTTTACGGCTTCGACCAACTTTGTTTGGGGGTGGGCGGTGTGCCAAATAAACGGAGAAATCGCGAAACGGAGTGGTCTGAAGTGGCATCGTTTTTAGGGCTTCTGCAGAGCACTGCGCGTCTCGAGATTTTATCGTCAGCCTTTGGCTGATTGTGCCAATTATGAAGCGAAATGCGCGAGTCGCCCTCGAGTGGTTTATGCACTTCCAAATCATAATAATAAATCCTAAAAGGGCTCCCGGCCCACCAACTACTATTACTACTACAACTGCTCCAACAACAACAATAAAAACAATGCGAAAAGCGCAAATCCAAGGGCCATTCGGTTTTGCATGAGCGAAATCGCTTTAATTTTATTGTGCGCTGCATTTCACGCCCTGCACTCTTAATCAGCCGGCACAATTTTTGGAGTTATTTTCCGCCGTGGAATATTGAATTTCAATTTTGAAACGAAAAATTTGGAGTGCTCTATTAATAGATAACAAGAGAGGGGAGTGATACCAAGTAAGTTAAATATGATTCGCAGTCTCGTTTCTTATCAAAATTAATTTAAAATAGTTGAAATTTAACTATGCAATATTATCATAGTCGATCCTCTAGATTTTTAAATTTAAATAAATTAAACTTGTGGTACCCCTCGCTGTAATTTTAATCTTATTTGTTTTTGATTCAGGGGCGATTAAGTCTTACAACCTTTTATCTTTATTTATTTACCCAATTCCTATTTTACCTCAATTAAAGCAGATTTTAATGTAATTTTTTATTAATGTTGATAGTACGCTCTCACGACCCATTTTTTATTTGGATTTTCTCATATTATATCTATTGTGCTATTGTATTCAGTCTCTTTTCATCGCAGTTTGTATTGTCACAAATGACATGATTGATTGATTGATTGATGATGTCACTTAAAATGGCGTATGAAATACTCGAAATAATAACATTAAGCCTGAGCGGCAAACTTGCAAACGTGTAAATAAATAAATAAATCAAATAAAAAATTATTGTATCAACAACGTAAAATAATTAAATCAACATGAATGATTTAACGCACCAAATGCGGTCCACAAAACTTTCACACAACCCACTCGAAAACATTTCCACTTGTCCAAAGTTACGGCCAGAGATACATAGTATGAACTCAGGGCAACATTCGGCGTTGACAAGTGCTAAAAACAAAACAGGCAGCTAAAAAATATGCAAAAAGAAGGGAATGTAATAAAAATGAAAATGTAGCACAACATAAAAAAAAATTCCAAAAAATATATGTATAGTAATCAAATATTTGTCGTATTGTTAAGGCTTCACGTACAGTTTATTTGTCGTATGGAAAATGTGTGTTTTATAAGATACATATTTCTTATATTATGACAGCTTCTTGTTTTCTCATTCAAGTCAAATATTATGATGCAGCTAATTTACAACTTTTTCGATAGCATACTGTTTATATCATATAAATTTCTGTATTTATTTTTGTATGTCTAACCCACATTGCAAATAATGTTGTTTTGGACGCGCTTGTGTTTTCAATAAATAACTGGGAATTGTCAAAAACAACGCGCCGGATATTTGGTAGCCAACAAAAATGCATTTAAATGGGCAACGCGACAATAAAAACCATCTGAAAACCGGCTGGGGAAAATGCGCCAACGTTGTGCATACGCCGTGTGGTACAAAAGCAGGAAATGGCTGAACGCAAGCAAAAAAAAAAGTGGAAGAGAAAGGCAGCAACTTTAATCAATATTGAAGCAGTTTTTGGGGCCAATAAATCATTTCATAATCAATTTTGCCGCTGACATGTTGCTCTGTGTGTGTGTGTTTGTTACTCTCCAATGCCAAAGGGGGCTAGAAATAAAAGAAACGTGACCAAAAAAAAGTAGTTTGGCCACCTTGCGCCATGTGTGCTGTGTGTGAGTGCAATAAACAAACCACACACATGCACGCACGTACACACATATATACACACGCATGCAGTGGGAAGCATTGTGCACCCAAAGTGAAGTGCAAAAAAAAGCAACGCCAAAATAATCAACAGATGTTGCAAACAACAGCAAAAACAACAAACACTACGAAAAACAGCCTATCGCACTCGCGCTGTGTATGTGTGTGCGTGTACGTGTGTGCTTGTGTGTGTGTGCCCGTGTAAATGAAAAGCGGAAGTTGAAAGTTCAGCGCGACTGACAGCGCCAGGCCAGGCCGAGGTCGCGAGCGTCAACAATGACAGCAGCAGTAGGAACAGCAGCAGCAGCAGAGGCAACATCGTCAGCGTCATCCCCAAAAAGTATGCTACGTTGCCTGCTGCTGTTTGTTTACACTGTTCACACAGTGAAATAGAGAGTTTTGGTACTGTGAACACAACTAAAAATTTATGCTCGTGTATATCTTTAATTCTAAAATTACAAAATGTAGCTACCTCAAGGTAAAGAAGCCTTAAAAATGTTTTTAATCATATTAGTATTAATAATAACCAAAATGTTGGGTATTTTTATATTAATACTATAACACATTTAAATTTCATTAGAATTTGTTAGTAAATAAATAACTATCCTATACTAAAAATATTCTTGTCTTGGAACAGAACTCTGCAAAATATTTGATGTTGTTATTAAACTGCGACTAGAGTATTGCATAGTCAGTTGCAACCGAGTGCGGCGTGTTTACTTGATGCTGTTGTTGCTTCGGTTCGTGTATTGTGCGAACTTCAAGCGGAAATTAAGTGTGACCTCTTCGCGTGGCTGTGAACAGTGCCAGTGCCAAAACAACGAAAAAGTATGCAATCCAACGCGCATATCAATGCCCGGACAACCGAACAGATGGACTGTCGGACGGACGGATACTCGCACACATTTGCCAAGTGGCGCTCCGACACTCCATTTGCAGTTACGGATCGACCCTAGGCCTGGACCCATCTAGCCCATCGGTGATTGTGTTTGCGTGTTGTGATGTGTTCAAAATTGTATTTGTATTTGACGATGTGGGTGTGGCTGGCACACTGGACGCAATGGCCAGGATGCAGCGGCAATTGGCCTTTGGGGCACTTTGATTTTTTCATTGGATTTGATGAGTGCGCCGCTTGGCCAGCGAAACGTTTTTAGTTATCAAAGCGTTTCAGTTGGCAAAAACCCAAATATGTATGTATTGCATACTCTCCACTGGCGGAGATGTAATAAAGGCGCTCGACCGAAGCAAATTGGCCGGGCCAGTGAATAAACAACTAACTCGCAATGCAATGTAATCCAATTTGAAGGGTAGTCCAAAATATGGCAACTGTTTATGCTGGCTTACGAGCAGCAAAATTGTGATTATACCCTGTACAAATTGAATATGAATATGAAACGAGGAAGGCTGAAAATGAACGATACACCAAATCACAGTTATTTACGCGGTATCTTCCGGTCAGGTACTTCATGCTCAAACACTTCTACTTGTTGGTTAAGCAACAGTTCTTGTGAAAAAGTAAATTAAATAAATAAAGCAATTAAAATCCACATGGTTGAAGTCTACTTAAAAAGCTACCTTGCTTTTCGTCCAAGCAGCTTTACGACTTTGGGCCTTAAACATGTATTTTTGTATAAACATATATCTGAAACTAAAGATAATCTCATCCATCAAAAGCCAACTTACTTGAGTACGGGATTAAAAGCAGAAACAGTCACATTCGCAAAAATAAAATTATCAGTGTTCCTTCATTTTTAGCGTTCCTTGTACAGCGAGGTCACGCACACTTGCCCCACACTGCCACGCCCAGTGCTGGTATACGTTGCTGTGGGTTGCAGGTGAAACTTAGTGAAAATAAAATACGTGGAAAATGCTATTACAAAGCACAAAGTGCAATGATTAATCAGATTTATTTGTCAGTTTTATTTCGTGCTAAAAGTGTCAAAGAGAATATTTATAAAAGTTTATTAACACTAAGTACTTGCGTCCCCACACACACCAATAAACAACGTAGCACATTAGAAATGACCATAAAACACAAACAAAACAGTTGCCAAGAACAACAATTCGGAAGACGGGAACAGACCAAGTTGAACGTCCTGAAACGGTCCCAGTAGCAAAATTCAAGTGCGCCAGTAACAGCAACAGCAAAAGCAACAACAATAACAACTTACAGCAGCTGTGGGGGCGTGATACCCTCTATACAGGGGAGTGGGGGTATATGCGGCAAGCGAGAGAAAAAGAAAAACTGGCACAGCGCAAAGTGCACAAAACGTACTTAGAACGTCTTTAAGTTCAACATAAAAAACATTGGCGCTCACAACTTGGCCAAACATAAATCCCAACAACACAAACAAACGGTAAATGACACACACTTGAACACACACACACACACGCATACAGGCATAGCAACAGCTAACACTGGAGACCATATTAAGACTGATTTTGGCCTTAGGCAACCGCTGGGCAACTGGCCAGCATATTTAGGCGATTATTTATGGCCAAAGGCGACGACGACTACGAAAAATTCCACACTCGGCGCGACTTCTTGGCAAACGCATAGTTACAGCTACAAATACAGTTACAGATACAAAAACAAATGCACGCCTACAGCAGGCAATACCAAATGCACTCAGAAAACGTAATAGACCAATTTATTATTAATTATTTATTTGCAAACTTAATTAAGAAAACAAAATTTTACAAGAATTCTAAACTTAAAATAAATGTAGAAAATTTATGAGTTGCAATGGAAAAGATTTAAGATTGATTTCTGAGTTCAACAGTCTCTTCTCAGCTCTAAAAGTCTTGGAGTTAAAAGTTTCAGAATTCAAACCAAGTTTGGACTATTTTGAAAAAAATCAGATTTTCTCTGAGTGTGTTTCTGCGACGTCTCGTGTGTGTGTTTTTGTGGAGGCGGCAGCAAACAAGTCCAAACATGAGCAGATCGAGGACTTCCACTTGCCAACTGTCTGCTGTTTATTGACGGCACAACAGCTATAACAGCCACAACAACAACAACAACAACAACAGTAACACCAGCAACATCAGCCAAACCAAACCGACAAAAATGACACTGAGCGACCCAAAACGGCAGCCAAGCCTGTGACTGCCAAATGGGATCTACTTGCAGCCGAAGTTGAAGCTGCCCCCTTGTCCCATGGCCATGTCCAGTGGCAGCAACAGCAGCTAGCATGTTACATAACTCGCCCACACAGTGGAGCAAACAAAAATACATTTTGGCTTATTACAAACGGATTCCACTGAAATTTGGCATTCAACTGTCGCAGAATGAAAACGACACAACAGACTTCAAATGGATTCGTTTCAAGATAAATTTATAACAGAAAGAGTAAAAGCGTTAAAGAGATGACAGCTATATTAAATGTTTTTTAAAAACCTTGACACATTTTGTCACGTATTGTGTAACGAATGAAAGGAGACTTTGCGACATTATATATATTATTATAATATACTTCTTCTGCTTAAAAATTTCGATGATGCCCTTGAGACTCAATAGGATTCCATTCGTATGCTTTTTATAAAAAACAAAATTATATTATTAGTTCCTATTACAACAATCTTTTAATATGTGACTTTTTCTCATTTTCTTTCACTGAAAATTCTTAACGTCGCTTTTTACCAGAGTACGAGCCTATATCATATATCATATAACATATTGTATGATCCTTGAAATGTGAACCAATGTACCTGACCAAAGAGGCTGTTTTTGTTGGCCGATGAAATTTTACGTTTTATTTCGCTTGGCTTTCATTTTGGGTTTGTCATTTTGACAAACGAAAACAATATTTGATATGCCAAACATGTTGAGCCGCCTGGGACAACTTGGAGCCGCCCGCCTGCTGCACAATGCTTCGCTTGTCACTTGTTTGCGGTTGCAGCAACAGCGAAGCGTGGGCGGAGGCGTGGTCTGGTGTAGCGTGGCGTATGAGTAACTTAATAAATTTGACAACAATGCCGCACAAAAGCAAACAAATGCAACAATGGCGACCAAAGTTGTCACCATTTACTGCAGCAGCTACTGTTGTCGTTGTCGCCGTGTTTGTTGTTGTTGTTGTTGTCGCTGCTGCTGCGCATTTTCAATTTGTTTTCGTGGCACTGCGGCGTGGCTTGTAAACAAAATCCGGCGGAAAATGCGAACAAGCGACGCTTACGAGGAGCCAAATAGCCAAAGAGCCAAAGGAAATGCCATTTTGTCGCACTCTGGCACGCACCCACCTCCAGCTTCCCTCCTCTCTCGGCGGGGTCATTTGGCCAGCGTTGACAAGCGTGTTAAGCCGCGTTGACCCAACCCCCCCTAAACCCTTCCGCCCACCCCACCCCCTTACCAGCCACTTTGACACTGTTTACAAATTGTGCAATGTTTGTCCGGCTGCTTGTTTGTCGCTCTGTTTATTTGTTTATTTGTGTTGGACCGTTCCGCTCTTTTGGCTGTTGTTTTATTATCAACATTTTTAATAAATACGCCGGAGTGACCACAAAACGCACTTTGACCTATTGAAATTGAAACTGTGTCCCCACAAAATAAGCCAAATGTAATTTTACGCAGTGCAAAAACGAAGCCCCAGCAAACATAACTGGAGTGGCATAAGCCAGATTTCAATGAAAAACGGTCAGCGTACTATATGCGTAAATATTTTATTTCACGTATCTGAACACTATATTAATTGATTGACTGATTGATGATGCAAGTAAAATCTCAGGGGTTATAAAAAGTGACTAAGTCAAAAAACATATACTTGTAGAACCAATGAAATTTACTCCCCAGTTAAATGACCTTCAAGAAAATAGTTAAATTTGTAGTTCCATAGACTTTAAGCCTATATTGTGTTCCCAGGTGCAGAAAATAAATGGAAAAATGATGGCCAAAAATAAAAAAAGGAAGCGCCCTAAGCTGTGTATTACCCGCTAGTCTATAATATGCAGACATCTGATGCTGCAATATTTTTGGTAACTAGGTATAAAAACGAAAAAAAATATAAATTTATATATAGATATAAAATTGTAGGTTTTACATATACAAAGAGGTTGGTTCATTTCAAATTTTTTTTCGTTGAGTTTTTTTAGAGGCGAGCGCTGATTTGCATTTACTGCTGAAAATTACAACTCGGAAAAGCAGCTTAACATAAATTTCCATGGCTGTAGCCGAGAGTACGAGCTAGCTAGTATATCTGCCCACCTATAATTCTGGCTGCACACTCGTACTGCCTGTCCGCTGTGTGTGTATAACTAAACATTTACATTTCATTAAAACTAAAAACAACACACAAAAGCAGCGAGCACGACACGAAAACGTAAACGAATACGAAAACTAACCAAACACAGACACACACACAGCAGACAGGCAGCGAGTGTATGTACTGGCATGTTAGCAGCATACTTTTGGGCTAGGTAAAATGCCTTCTCCGCCCACTCCAAGCTACGCTTTCCTTCACCTACACTCAACGAAATACCTAATAATTTTGACACTTTTGAATAACTTAAGTTGTCAAAGTGCATTCGAGATAAAACCAAGTTCTTATTCATCGGATCGAACACAAACTTCCACATCTTGAACCGAATCAGTTGATCAACAGCCACACAATAGGCTCGAACTAGAAGCTTAAATTAATTTTTTTTAGCAAAAGCCCAAAGCATGATCGAATTTAAACATAAAACATAAACACAATTTTGGTCAGATCAATTTTGTTTTTATTATATATTTTAAGAAACGAGCCTCTCTTACTAGACCTTAAGTTGAAGATAGGTTCAAACCTTACAGCAACATTTTTTTGTCAATACTAAGAACATGAGTCAAGAAAGTTTTTCTAAGTGTAACAACTGCAACTTGGCGTAGTGTCGTCCTGATGTCCGGGTCTGAGCTTGCGTCCTGTGCAAGGTGAGTGCCACTCGAGAAGCTGCCAGCCCTGAACTGCACACTGCAGCTGTGTGTGTGTTGGTGTGTGTGTCTGTGCATCATATCGCTTTTTAAAACACACATACTTAACTCGACGTTTTTCACTCAACGAGCTTTTACGTAGCGGCAACAAAGTGTAGAAGTGCAACAACAACAATGCCACAGCTGCCTCTCATCTCTGTCGCATTTTGAGTGTGTGTGTGTGATATTTTATTTTCATACGCAAAAAGTTGGCCAGCGTCAGTCAGGTTGGAATGTGGTTCATTTGGGCCACTGTGTGAGCGAACTGAGAGTAGTGAAATAAATAGTATATTTTGCCCGAGTGCCACTCATAGAAATTGCACAAAAACAACGTGGCACGAGACCTGTGCCTCCGCGCCAGTCCTATGGCACCGGTGTACTCCTGTCCTGTCCTGACCCGTCCTAGCCTGGCCTTTGCCTGTGCCTATGCCAAGTGCCAGTCAAATATATGAATTGGCACTGCCAGCGAGCCGGCTCTCTTACAGCATAATAACAAGAAGTTATTGTGCCCATTTCTGTGCAACTGCAGTCCCCTTCCTCGCTCCGCAGCCCGCTGACCCAATTGGTTTCTTTTGTTTTAGTGAATGCTCACACACACAAATACAAAATGCAGCCTAATTACGGCTCGTGTTTTACAGCTCTATTCAATTAGATGTAATGCACGTTCCGACCCATAACTAAAATCGCTGTAATCAGCCCAAAAAAGTAGCTTCAGGAATGTTCTACCCGCTGGCGAATACCCTGTATGTAGGCTTAATCTGCCATAACGTCCTGTCGTGAACATAAAAATATGTACACTTATAATAATCATTATATAAAAGATAAAAAAAAATGAATTTACAAGAGCATAAATCATGATTCCAATTGGTTCCTTTCCATTCAATATATTAATTAATTATAATTTATAGTGAATGCCCATTACTCGCATTTTTCAACTACAATATACCCTCTCCAATTCGTTTTCAACAAGTATAGGGTATAGAAAAAATGCAGCAAATTCAGGCAACATTTCATAGTGTAAGCAACGTGCCACAAACATTTGTTACCTGCCCCAATGTTTAATTAAAAACTAAAGCAGCTGCCGTTTGCTGTTTACACTTTGCGTTTGCAGTTTTTCGTTTTCAGTGTTCAATTGTGCCAATTGTGCAGCATAAACGCAATTTGTATTTTTCACATTTTCCACATTTTCTTTGTGTTTAAAGGGCCACAGTGCAATCGTTAAGAATTTTCAGTAGCTGTCAGCAACTTTCAAAAAATGTCCTAAACAAGCACAATGCACATAAAATACCCTTTTTTATAGTTAAAATATTTTTTAATGCAATTTTTTTAATACTTCTTTAAATAATTGAAACATTGACAGTGCCATAATGAGTTAATTAGCAACTTGGGCTCTTTATTCTTTTGTCTGTTGGCTGACAGCCTATTTATCTGGCTGGTTTGCTCATTGCGTGGCCAAAGCGGATGACGCACTGCTAATGACCCCGTCCGGGTGTGAGGTAAGTGAAAAGTGCCAAGGCGCTGGCACTTAGCAGCCAATAAATTGTAATTCGACACGAGCTGCAAGCGACAGCAGGGAAAGAGCTGCAACTGGGACAGGAGCTCAGCCAGGACACACGCGCGCTTTCCTTTTTGCTTTTGAAATGGAAAATTAATTCTCAAACGATTTCGTTTGCTGCTTTTCCATTGCAGCTGCTACCGATGCGAGTTGTCGCCGCCTTGAAGCCTTTCAGGCGCCTTTCTGTAATATGTCGCACACACCCTACTCTCCCTCCCTCTTTCAGTCACAGTCCTGCCCCCACTGCGCCATTTTTATATTAGTTTCATTTATTTTGCTTTATTTCACACACTTTCTGTGCGCTCTTTGGCACACTCTGTACATTTTTATCACACGCCCACGTTGCCAGCATACAAGTGGCAAATAAATTCATTAGTGGCACAAATTAGTTGCATGCAACGGCTGCCGAGACCGTGCAACGAGCGACGAGCGCAGCATCAAGACCAGACCCGGCCAAGTCGAGGGACACTAAAGTGCTTTCAATTTCAATTAAATTTGCTACTCGCTACAGTTGCAGTTGCAGTTGCCCTCGGCTGCACACTCCCCCCTCCACCCTCACTGCCTAACCCAGCTGCGCTCCCCCGAGTGCGTGCTGAATCAGGGGCACACTTAAAGCTCGTTTAAGCGCTCGTTTCGTTTCATCTGCTGCCGTTAACCATTGGCCAACCCGTTTAGCCCTCCGTCCTGATTATGTAATCAAAGTATTTGCCAGCTAATTTATAGCCGCCGGCCTGTGACCGGCAAACGCTGCTGCGTGGGCGTAACCTTAAACATCGTAAGCTGTGACGCCAACGCCAAGACTGACAGACTGTGGAGAGTTTAGTTAAACGGAACCGGGCAACAATGTCGTCTAAATCGATCCATTTTATGTAAAAAAGTTGATTAAAGAAGTTATTTTCAACTATCTTAATTTAAATTTTGACTGGAACTTATACACAAATTTACCAATTACGTCAAAAGTTAAAACATCATAAATTTAGAAGATTACAAAGAATTTTAAATTACGCAAAAGGCACAACTATAAATATTATTTAATAACTGGCACTGGTGGAAAAATGCCGATACCTTAACATATGTAATATGTATATATTCCAGACGCTTGTTTTGTCAGCATGAGCGCTTTAAGCCTATTGGCAAGTAAGCTTCTTATGTAAAATAAAGAACAGAACAGAACATAATAAATTGTATGTAAAGCGATTTTAAGTCAAATTGAAATGAATTTAAAAAATGGTTTACCTTGCAAAATCATAAAGAATACAATTAAAGCCCGCCTATTTCCTATTGAGTATGCAAATGAAATTTCTTGCAATGTTTAGCTTAGCCCATTGCAGCCGTTAATCATTTGAGGAACTTAAAGAAAATGCTTGGCCGGAAGGCCCTAGTAAATTGCAGCACATTTGTCGCGCCCAAGCCACATACCAGGGTTACTCTCGGTCGCAATTTTTCCCAGAAGTCATCTATCAACGGCTAAGGGCTAGCAGACAGAGATGAGAGACAAATAAGCCAACAACCAAATCGGGCAACAATCGGCAAGGAAATTACAAACATGTGTAAGCATTCATAGGGATATATGAATATATTTATGTATGTATTTCTCTGCGGCTGCTGCCGACACCCAACTCATTTGTCAATACAACCGTAGTCGCTGCTTCCTTTTCCGCTTTGTGTTATCCTTGCGTTAAGCATTTCTCTGTGATCCCAAGGCAAAGGCACGCGAATGCCTCACATTCGTAGCCGCATCCAGGAAAAATATGTAACCCCCGAAATATGTTAAGCACAACAGCACAACAAAGCCAAAGTCACAGGGGGGCGGGAACATGGCAACGAGGCACGCAGCCGTCAGTAGGTTGAAGGTTGGAGGCTGTTAAATGTACTTTAAATATCACTTAACGCGTTTAGCCTTGATTTCCAAACCTTGTCATTCTATCTGCTCACGCCAAATACAAGCACACATGTATCTATATGCTATATGCTTAGCATATTTATTGAGTCCCGGTCTGGAGGGGCTGTTGCTACAAATGGGCCAATATGCTCAGAGACCTTGTATTTTCGCAGCTTTGAAGTAAGCGGAGCTTTAAGCTCATGTGCCATTAGGCAACTAATATTAAATTCAATTCAATTTCGTAGCTTGGAATTTTTATGTTCATATGTAAGTACGGAGAAATTAAATTTCACATTTTAATGAGCCATCAAAAAGCATACCCAAAAAAAAAAACAAAATAAATAATAATAAACGAAACTGGGACCCACATGCAGAACAGGAACTGAGTGAACAAACAAGATTCGAAGCAGCTCGACTATGACATACCCTCGAATAAATAATAATACTATTTTTAAGTACTTCGCACAGTTTCAATATTAGATTAGGTCTGTATTAGCTCCGCACGTTATATACCCCACTCTGCGTTAATGGCTTTAGGGTATAAGAAGATTGAAAAGCAAAGCTAACAAAGCCCAAATGCTTAAAGTTAATTTAAATTTAATTAGGACTTTTTTGGGCATTGTTTTTTTATTGCGGGGGACCTCGTAGAGGGGACAAGCGATGCGGCAGAGCAGTTCCCAGTGGACCAACTGTAAATGAAAATTGACGCAACGCAAGTTTATTAAAATGCGATTTGCATAAGGATGTGGCACAGGAGCCAACTCTAGGCAGGAGTCAAATGTAAGGCTAAAGCAGAGCCAATGAATTTTAAATAATTTCACAGCTCACAGACAAGAACGAGGGACACAATCGCAATCGCAATCACAGTCAAATTCACACCCACACACACACTCGACACGGACAAGGGTGCAAATGAATGCGCAGGAAAAGTCGGAGAAAAAAAGCCAACCGAGCGCATTAATTTTCGCTTTTTCGCCATTCACACGCATTTTATTTGCGTTCAAAACTCAATTAAAAGTCGCCAGGTCCAGATCCCGCCCAGCAGTCCTTTGCCATGTCAGGCTTTACCGTTTGTTTTGCTATCTTCCTTGGCCCCTCTTGACTTATCTTATTTTTTTCCTCCCACCCAATCGACAATTGCTGAATACGAAAATTGTTTACCTTGTTATTAGGTTGGTAATAGAGCCGCTAACGCAAATGTAAGCAATGGCTTTTACTCGCAGCGGATATTTAAATGTGTGATTAAATGTGTGATGTATTCTAGATCTACAAATCATATAAGTCTTTAAATCATATAATTCATTATTTTTATACGTTTGTTTAAATAAAAATAATAATAATAAAATTCTTACTTTAATGCAGAATTTTTAAATATTTAAATCATACTTAATTTTTTACAAGGTTTAAATACTCTATATATATTTCATTCAATGTGCGGAGCTCTCAACTGACAATGAGCTGCTAAACAAAGCCAGTTATCTATGGCGTTTTCATTGAAATTCAATGGATTTTTGCAGCTAGCCACCAAATGCAGAATAGTCAGGTGTCAAAAATATTTAAAATTTTGCACCGAACTTTGCATACGCTAGAAAAAAACTGAAAAAATACGTTTGAGAGTAAAGCAATGGCAAATAAAACAATTGACAGTTTAAATTTTTGAAATGCAGACTCGATCCAGATATATTTTAATATTTGTTAAATACTTTTAATAATCAAGCTATTCATATTTTTTTAGCAAAAGTTATTGTTGTCACATTTTAGTTGCACAAATAGCACATCAAATGAATAAAATGCAGAAAAGCGTTAAAAAAAATGAGCGCTACACGTCGGCTACAGCAATCAATGCAGCTGCGGCAACTGTGGCAGTTTTAATTGCTTTGCATAGAGTTATAGATGGATAGTTTGATAGTTCGATCGACTTTTTCTACTTTGGCATTATTGCTCACGCTTCGCTCCGCATTCGCAATTGCAATCGCATTGGCATTCGCATTTAGTGGGAAGCGTTGCTGCAACAATTGTTGCCACTGGTCGCCGGCTTCCTGCCACAACAATGATGTGGCAACGGCCCCCTCTCTCCCTACCCCGCTCTATCTATCTTTCTCCCTCTCTCTTTCTCTTTGTCGCCCAGTCTCTGGTCGGCTTTTGCTTTTAGTTATGCTTGCCTCGAGCTGGCTTCAATGGCAAATCGGAAACTGTGCTTCAATAGTGCAATAAAAATCAATTCGCCAGGAAGGCAGCTCAAATTGAAGTTGACCGAACGTCTGATATTAGAACCATGCGAGCAATTGTTTGACAGCACACACACACATATATAAATTTATACATATATATAAATATATAGATGACAAGTGTTGCATCAACAATAACAGTAGCTGTGAAAATGCATTGAGCGCTTTTAATAAATAAAATAAAACTTAAATTGAAAATTGTTGTCATCGTAAATTGATAATAATTATTTTTAATTGCATGCAATGCATTGTGGTTGTTTTTGTTGTTGTGCCAATGCAAATTGCATGTGAAAAGCCCGTCGAGTATCAGAGCTGGCTAAAAAGTAGATCCGCCCCATTCGCACTCTTAAAAGGCCACATCACGCATACGCCGCATTGCCAAGCGCACATAAAAAAGCCATTAAGCAAACAACATTAAAATTAACTTAAATATTGAATACACAGTAAATAGCTGAAATGCTTTTGACATATTTGCTTAATCGCATTTTCCA
The DNA here is from genome assembly GCA_004143825.1 of Drosophila micromelanica. NCBI lineage: Eukaryota > Metazoa > Arthropoda > Insecta > Diptera > Drosophilidae > Drosophila > Drosophila micromelanica. Next base: position 67,918 of record SCDY01000092.1, on the reverse strand, counting down.
AATGCAAATGGAAATGATGCCAAAATGCAAAATAATGTCTGTATTTTTTTGTTGCTATTTTTCATAACGATTTTCCGTTGTAATTGCCAAAAAATGTTGTACATATGTGAAATGAATACCCGACTGCGAATGTGAATATGCAACAAATTAATTACAATTTGAATTGAACTAATTTTTGATTTCGAATAGCGACAGTAAATTTGAGTATTTTTTATATATTTATCATGGTGCTTGTTTAGATAAATATATTTTAACTTATGTAAATATGCGAAATTAATTGAAATTGTTCGTTATTGTTTTTGATATTCTAAATGGATTTGGTATTAAGTAAATCCAGAAAGTTATATCGGCAAGGCATTAAAAATGAAATAAAACTAAATATATTTTAGATTTGTTGTTGTTTATTGGCCTTTAATTGACATTCGATGTTTGCGTCCTCAAATTAAAATTTCAATTAAAATTTTGTTGCAGTTGACAAACTGCTTTGTTTGCATATGTAATTAAGGTGTGTGTGTGTGTGCATCTTACAAATACTTTTGTAGCTGTCAGTAGTCTTTGCATAAGTAAACTAATCATTTGCATTAATAATTCCATTTCAAGCGTTTCCTCTCTGTTATTTACCTGTGACCAGTAATTAACGATAAGCCCAGGTTGGCATTTAATTTATTACAAATGCATTTTTGTGTAAATCAACAGACGAAAATTTGGTTATACAATTTCCCAGCATTTTCAAATGAAAATTTGCAAATGTTTAACAGTGAAATGCAGTTGTTGCCTGCGGCAACATATTGATTGGCAGTTGATAGACGGATGAGTGAAAATTTTATATATACATATTTGCCAAGGTCTGGAAGAACTTTGCATATATGCATATATTCCACAACCCATCCAATTTCAGATACCCAACCATTAACTACAAATTATGCCGGAACAAATTTATGAATTTTATTTAAAAAAATCCTGCCTAGCTGTTGTATTTAAACAATGTTATATTTGATAATAATAAATTATTAATATGATACAAAAATCAATAAAAGAATTACATTTGATGATTGTTTACACATATTGTAAATTAAACAACTGTATAAAATAAAAATCTTTTTTAAAATTGCCAAAAAAACAAAAGTAAAATAAAAATCTTTAATTTATTGGTTTTTATTAAAACAAAACAGCATTAACACAAGTTGTTTCAATTTTGAATAATTTGAATAATTGCTATAACCTAATTTTAACTTATTAACAAATTATAATGAGAAGTTTATTTAATTTATGTATAATATGCTCGTATACATAATAAGGGCAATTTAGTTAAAAACAAAAATGATACATTGAAATTTAATAAATAAGAAATTAAAGCAGCACAAAAACGCACATAAAAACAGGCTTATCAACAACATATGTAACCTTATCGGCATCTTTTTTTAAGCACACTCTAATCTACTCCATTCTAATAGCCACAACTTTGCGCGGTCACTTACCAAAAACTTTGCCTTTTTTGGCCAACAAACGTCGCCTTCAGTTTGAATTAGTTTTTTTCGGTTTTGGCCACGTTCGAAAGTCTTTTGCAGGGCTCAATAAATTAGCGTCAGGCGCAAAGCCAATGACAATGACTTTTAGTTCCGAGCGCTTTTTTCACACGCGCACACACACAGATACCTTTACACACACACACACACACACGCTCGAACACACAGCGTATTAAAAACTCATTAAGCAGTCTACGAGTGTTTTCTATGTGGTTTTTTTATTGTGTATTTTTAATTTATGCAAATATCGACCGACTCAGACACAGGTTATGCCAAAAAAGAACTCTACGCTTTTTGCAGCGAAAGTAAATCGAATTTCGACCGCACACTCGCACACACACTAAGGTGTACTTGATCGTGAGCGGCGTGAGTCCTGCGCGTGATACGTGACCTAGGCCAAGCGTTAAATTCAGGCGATATATTGTCGCTGGGCTCCTGGGATCCGTTTCCAAAGACGACGTATGTGAGCAGCAGATAGAAATCGACTCGTACACAGAGACACACACTCACTCACACACACACACGTGTCGACCAAATCCGCTTAAGACAAACTGACGACTGATTCTGTGCCACGCAGCGCAATGCCGCAAGTTGGGGCAACTTGGCCCCAAAATTTGTGTCGGCGTCGGCGTCGGCGTCGGAGTCGTCACCGCTGTTGCTCGGCTGCGGCGTTTCGGCAATACGGATGGAGAGAGTTCGAGGGGGGGGCTACGCGGCAGCACCCGGACCTGGGACACTGTCAAAGAGCGTGTGCCTAAGAGAGCCGTGTTCCATTTGCCATTTCGTTCCACTGGCGCAACTGGTTTTGCCAGCCGCTCGCTCTGGAAGCCCCAAATGTGTGGCATTGGAAGGCGCTATGCTTGTCGCAACTCTCTCTCTCTCCCTCCCTTTCTCACTCCCCCTTTCTCTCTTGTTCCTGTGTTGTGAACTGCACAGTAAATGCCGGCAGGGGCGACTGTTTTGTTTGCCCAATTAAATGCCACATATGTCATGGACCACTCAGTCCCCAGCAGCAGACAAAGTCCCAATGCACCCCCCGCCCCCCTTCCACCCCCTTACACCCTTGGCAGCATGCAGTTTTTTAATTAATCATTAATAGCAGCCAAAGCAGCCAAAGCCAAGGCAGATAAAGCAGTCCCCTGACCTGTCCCTGCCCCTGCGTCCCTGAATGCCAAATTGCGGCCTTTGATATGCCCGCTGGAACCCACTTTGGCGCTGACTTCGACTTCGACTCCGACTCCGTCTCCAACTCCAACTGCGGCTCTGGCCGCAATTAGCGAGCGGCCAGCAGGCGCAACAACTCTGCAACTGTTGCTCCACTGCAAATCCCCAGGTCGGAGCAGTGGCAAATGCAGCTGAGTCTATTTCTGTGCGTCACAAACCTAAAAAAAAAAGCAAGAGTGCCAGCTGACACGACTTGAAGATGCCCTTCACCTGACCTATCGCACACGTAAAATATTGTATCTCTAGAAATTGGGTAAAAGCTTAAAGTTAAATTAACTGTGTGTGCTTAGAGATAGCTTACACCAAAAACTTAATCTAAAAATGCTGTTAATTTGAGATAAACAGAATCTGCTTCTAGTTTACGATATATTACATTCCTGTAGCTATTATATATTGTATTGAACGAAAAAAACATATGGGTATGCAAAAAGTTGCTTTAATTTGCACCATATATACACCTTTTTAGCCAGGTGGAATTGGGCAAATGTAAAACATTACAACGATACTTGTATACACTAACATTTGATTTAGAGAGCTGGATAATTACCATCAGTCAAGATTATGTTTTATTTATATTCTAAAGTTCATGCATATCGCTCTTGTCAGCTGTTGTACCTTAGTTAGCAGTGGCATATAAACTGCAACAACAACAACAACAACACGCATAACAGCATTACATTCGCTAGTCTTGTCCCGAGGGGCAACAGCTGGCAGCCCTAAGTCAACAATTGACCCGCGGGTCGTGACTCCAGCCCCAGTCCCACACATCCACATTTTGTTGCATGCCCCATGTTGCACTGGGGCTGCAAATATAATTTGCTCCACCCGGCCGACCACACTCGGATTTCGCATAATTTTATTGGGTCGCAATGCGACGCACGTTCCGCGCCGACTTCGACGAGAGACAAGCGAATCAACAGTTTCGGTGGCGGCTCCCCAATGGAATTTTTGTAGGCGCTGCGCGACCATATGCCACAGCCACAGCCAGCAACTGAGGGATCCCTTTGCCAAAGGGCACTTATGTTTTGCATATGCAATCGCCCACATAATCAGCTACTCCGACTCCAACTGCAACTCCAACTCCGACTCTGACTCCGATCCCGGAAGCCAAGCGTTTGTAATGCAAAAATGCTAATTAGGCGTAATTCGCATAAAATTCGCAAACATTTGCTGTCACGGCCAATGGACCCGCGTCCGGGCCAGCTGCAGCTGGAGTTGGCTTCGGTTGGGATTCGGGTCCCTTGATTTATGAGCGTCGACGCCAATCAGCAGCACATCAGCAGCGCCAATCGTCAGCTCATCCGTCATCGCAGACCACGGCCGGAGATGGATACCGCTGCCGCTCCAAAGCGTGCGCCCGTCAGCCAGATAAATTATTAAGTGTATGTGTAAGCCGACGTGATTCGGATACTTGGCGGATTTGTTTTTGCTCGCGCTGTGATTTCTAGTTAGCTCTAATAAGCCCATCCGCAGAGACATGTGTATTTCTCGCTTAGATCCCACGCACATCAAATGCACAGCAAAAAATTTATGGTTGTTTAGTTGTCTTAAAATGAAAATTAATCCAAAATTCATTTATTATCTTAATCAGCTTGGAGAGTAAACAAAAATTGAGCGAGAAATAAATTACAATTAAGTTAAAAAATATATGTTTGTTTTATTTAGATATATTTTTGAAATATATTTTTGCAGGTATGTTTTCCCAATCTGTAGCTTTAATAGCGAGCAGCAAAATGGAAAATAACAAATAATTGAAACTAAATTAAATGGCATTTTTTTTTTATATATATTTTACATACGCGACTTTGCATTAAATTGTCATTAATTATAAATTTCTTTTACTTTTCAGCAGGTAAGCTTTGGTTTCGATTAAATCTTGGGGTGAATCCAACCGAGGATCTTAACCTTAACCAGCCCGCTGAGCTACTTACGCAATTAAGCTGCTTATGTGAAGAAGAAGAGAGATTAATTATGTGAAAAAAGAAAGACGGAGGAAGCATTTAAGTTAAGAGAGCGTAAACATAGAACTTGTAAGTAAAACGAGCTTAATTAGCTTCTTGGATAAATTGAAACATTTTAAACATTCTTCAAATTGATGAGGATATATTTATTTATTTTATTCTATTTTGTTTTGAATTGAAAAGGCAAAGGGCTTTATAGAAAGTGTATCCAGGGCTTTGCTTAATGTTACCTGAAGTCCTACAGTGAACCACTCTCACCAGCTGCTCCGATAAGCTTCAGCGGAACCACAGAAATGTAGCTAGGCAGCCTGTTTTATTAATTAAATGGCTATGTTGTTGATCAAACTGTGCCCAACAACGGACAGCAACAACGAGCAGCATTACTCAATTGAGTTTTGCATAGTTTGGCCAGCAGCTGCGGCTAACGATGCGCAGCAGAGCCTGGCAAAGGGATGGTCGGGCGGCGGAGCTTTGGGGCGGGAATGTGGAGTCGGCTACGGCAATAACATTCACTTTGCGCAAGTACTCGACTCGACAGTGGTGTAGAAAAGGGGGGAATGGGGACGAAGTTGGCAACTATTGTCTAGCAGAAGGACTTTGTGCTTGGGCGGCCAGGCCGAAAAATGCTGCCATTGTCATTTCCTGAGCGCCAAAACGCCGTTGAAAGGATTTCAATGTCACAAGGCAACTGCGACGTCGGCGTCCGTTTGACTAAATACAGCTAAAGCCTCTGTTGCTGCTGCTGCTGATGCTGATGCGGGGCAACCCGGTCCATTACATTAAGTCACGGACGCATCAAGTTTCGGCGAACCACAAAAACGTCGCAATGAAAATTCATGGAAAAAGCTTTCGCACTCGCTCGCTCGCTCGCTCACTTATTAAACTCGTTCGGAAAGTGAAAAGAGTATATTGGATTTGCGCAATATCCGGCTAGAGAGTTGAAATTTTAGATATATACTTGTGTATATCCGTGTTAGATTAATTATACATTTTTCTTGACTACTCTCTCTTGACTAAGGCTTAAGATTAAGGTCATACAGCAAATATTCTGAAAATCGAAAATCGATCACATCTATATATTTAGAACTGATACTTCAAATTTTGGCAGACATTATTCGACCCCTTTCTCTTTAACATATTACAAACATCGCTAGATTTAACAAAAAAAAAAAAACACTTATAATCGAATGTTTCTACTGTGACAGAGTATTGCTCATTCGGTTACACCGTTTGGCACCGTTCTTGTTGTACTTGTTGCCGTCTCGCTCTTTGCCCACTTTTGTGGTCAATTAACAGCCGCTTTTTGCAGGCTCGAGTTTGCTTTTCTTTAATGAATTTAAATGACCCACTGTGGTATATTTGGAGTGTTGTTGTTTTTTGTTTTGTTTGCTCTTCCCGGCGTTCCAGCCCAGGCCCCAACAGGCGACAGCTTAAGCCGCCTCCCTGCTAAAACCCAGCTCACACATTGTGACAACACCTGTCGCCGAAATATTTTCAACAATTTGGCTAATGACTTCCACAGTCTTGAGGTCCTTGAGATGGAAACTAGGCGCTAGCTCCATCTCTTCCTCTCTTGCTCTGTAAATACCAAATTAATTATATTCCATGCAGTGAAATTAATCAAGTGTAGCGCGCCGGCAAACCAAAATCAACTACACTTTCGACCTGAACTCTATTTAACCCCGTAACAAGCTAACCAGCCCGCACACCTCAGCCCCGTTGTACGTGGTCCGCGGTCCGCTGTCCGTTCCCGCTCTGGCCTAGGGCCCATTTCATTAATCACGCTCAACACTTGGGAAGGGCTTGAAACAACAGCAACAAGAGCACGGACAGGGGCTAGAGGGACGCGCGGGGACACGTTGAGCTTACTTGTGGCCAATGTCAAATGGTTTTTGGCTGCCGCAAAACGCTTCAACTTGTGATTATTTATTGTTTAAGGCGTCACTCCTTGGTATGGGGGCGGTAGGGTGGAAATTTTGTGGCAGGGGGCAGCTGCATGCTGCACTTATGCTAAGGCATTTGACATTTATTGGTAAAAGCTCAAGTTAAATGTTGGCCACGAATCTCTGAATTAGTCCGAGAGGAAGAATTATATCTTAGATTATATTTTAGATTACCAAATATTGAATACGATATTAGACATATCGCTCAACTCTCCATTACACTTAATAATACCCAAGGGAACGGTATAATAACGGTAAATAAAAGTATGCAGCTGTAAGTGCATACACGCATGGTTGTTGGCTTAGCTATTTTACTTTTCTGTAGAGCAACATTGGGCTGCCGTAAAATATTACTATAAATAGCATGGACACAAACCAAAACCAAGCATGAAACTTGGCATTTTGTAGCAGACCAATTATTGTGGCTGAACTAAAAAACCAAATAGCGGGTACCTAAACCGCCTTACACATGTAACTATAAAACTACAGAATTTAATTTTATTGTACTTAATAGCAGCCACACATTTTACTCTTTGCAAAGATATAAAAGATTCGTAAATGTGATCTAAGTTAAGTTACTTTTGTACCGCAGGGTCAACAAATAAACCGTAAAAAACCAAATAGCGTAGACATAAACCGCTATACACATGAAGAGTGGCACTTTATAGCACAAAAATTATAGCATTACATATAACAGTTTATGGCAGCCATGACAAAATTTAGCAACAACTCTCCAATTTACCGCCGAAGTATGCTATACATTGATTTATACGCATTAGTTGGTAAAGCAGCCGCTAGAGTGCGCTCTGGTTTTCACCTGGAAAAAGGTTTTCAACAGGTGCGCGTTTCAGTCGCGCGATCGGCCGCAAACGCAACGGACGGACGGACGGAACGTGCTTTGTGTGATAAGCAACGGTAATGAAAACTCCTGCGGTAAATTATCTTCAGGGGCTCGAAGTGGGAATAAAATTTATAAGCGAAACTTCAGCTGATAAAATTGACAAAAATACCCCAAGTGCGCAAATTAAATAAAACAATAAAAACAAATTAAGTTATGCGCTAGCAACTTGTGTGTTTATGTGTGTGTGTGTGAATCGAGTGCATGTTCTTTGTATGCGTTTGATAAGATAGCCCAGAAACGCGACGTTTGTGATAACAGGTCGGTGTAAAAAGACAGTGCACAAAACTCAAAACTTGGCTAAGCGAATTAGTCACTATGTAAAGATGTAAATAAACATTATCATTAGGGATTCTAGACATGTCAAAGGACAATAACAATGAGTTTCGCTCAAGCATACCATAAGTATGTATAAGTATATACATATATGTAATATATCTTTACTTACATATATATAGTGGAACTTTTCTAAGTAGAATGTGCGTAAGCTTCCAATTGAAAGCAACGAAAGTAGAATTATAAATATCCTATTCATACAACTATATCTGAAGATATATTCAAATTGTGTACCCGTTAAAAAAATATTTCTGTTAGGAATAATTCTATGCACCAGAATAAATACTACAATTAATAATAATAATTTTGCGTTTGCAATATGAATGTAAAAAGTGAAAATTGTTTTAGTTCCTAAAAGCTATCAACCAGAGTTCTGGACCTACCCTAAGGCATAAAAAGCCTTTGAATAGATAATATCCAATATTAACAATTACTTTTTAAAAATGTCAATAGGCTAAAAATAATATTTTCTATATATACATATATATTGTATCTTTATTTATATATGTACATTTAAATTTCTACCACATGATAATTATTTATTTTTTTATATGTTTATAGTTTTTCTGATACTTTAATCTGTTTATTATTTCTTATTTAATAGTTTATGATCATATGTAGGTTTTCTTTTATTGTGACCGATGATAATTTACGTTACAGAAGCTCGACTGTATATATTTTATGTTATAGAGATACAAAAAAAATAAAAAAGAAAAAAAAATACTTAAATGTAATAGGAGACATGCTCATATGAGCAGCTTCCGCTCAGACAGCCGTTTAAACAGAAATATGCCAGTGGAAAATTATATAAATTAGGTTACGGCCTTTTAGCAGACTCTATCGCATTATGTTGGTGTTGTTGTCCCACACGTATATACAAACAGATATTTATATACATATATATATTTATAAGCGGCAGTCGGAGCAATCGATCAGTTTTTAAATCCAATGCGGCCAGCGGCATGAAGAAAATACATAAAAACAAACATTTGGCTTGCGGAATCGAAGCGCAGCGGCACAAAAACAACAACTACAATAATAACAACAACAACAATGCCATAAAATATCATAGAAAATATTACGAATACAAATCGGAAATAAATTCATTTTTGTGCGCACCTATGATTAACTCAGCAGTAGCCTGAATAGCAAGGGAGACAGAGGGAAGAGATTGGGGATTTGAAATATTTGAAGAGTATGGCTGAAATCACTACCAAATACGCCTATTTATAGGCCAGCTGTTTGGGCCAGTTCCCAGCCCAGGGTTAACGTTGACTGCGACAACAAAAGAAATGGCTGAAAAACCAACTGCAAACAAAACAAAAAAAGTAAAAATAACTCGTTAAATAGCGTTACAAAATCCAGAATAACCAAAGAGAACTCTTCTACGCGTATTGCCCGACCTGCAATTAGTCGCCACTTGTCCACCGGGTCGTTGGCCATTAAAAACAAGTTAAATACAAACTGTTGCTACCATATTCATGAACATTTGATATATAATGTATAACAAGTAAAACTTAGCGAAACTAACAAGAGATGTACCAATTTTAATGTCATTAAAACGACACGACTCAATATGCACTATAGTAATTTTACTTTAAAATATATCGTATACCATTATTTAGTTTTATTTTTGTACATGGTATGGGTTTTTTAATAATTTATTTCAATAGCACAATCAGCCGATATTATATTTTATATTTTAAAATTAATTATAATACATCGTTTTTTAACATATTTTTATCAATTGTATTTCATGTTATATTTTTAGTTGATGTATTTTATATAATTTGTACTTTGTCGTGCGTGTTCGTGTCACTTTGGAAACAACACGAGACACGCCCAACTAAAATTTGAAGCAAGTTCAAGTGTGACGTCATTTGAGGTTGCTGGCAAATCAACTGCAATAAAATACATTTCGTTACAGTTTTGCTTTTAAATGTATCTCCATGGTCATTAACTTGCACACATGCAACAACAGTGTTGCTTTTGTTGTTGTTTCTGCTGCTGATGTTGCTATTGTTGTTGTTATTGTTGTTGTTGTGCAGACCTCCCGCTATCAAGAGTGCACCTTTCACAGCTCGCACTCAGCGCACGGAAGTATTAATAATGCATTTTAAATAAATAACAGCAACAACAACCACGTCATCAACAACACTAATCACAATAACAAGAGCAGAGACAACAATGGATTTTGTTCAAGTGCAGATAAAAAACTGTTTTTAAATACAAGTTTTTTCTAATGAAAGTTGAATACTCTTTAGAAATCATTTATATATTTGAAAATCAAAATTATTAAAATGAGAGATTATATATTGCGATATATAAAGTTAATCATGAAGTGTGTAACTCATAAATGAATTTATAAATCTATATGTTTAGAAATTTATCGAAAATCTGATAACTGAGAAAACTGAGAAAATAAATATGCAACAATTCAAATCCACAGCTTATCTGATGTGTCTGCAAGATTTTATCAATTTCGGAAATGTTCTTCCTGGCTTTTACATAGATAGTTAGATGATATTTCATATCTTTCTCTCGTTCATCAGCGGCTTATCTCAAAAGAGCTGCTCCAATTAGTTGACATTCCTAATAGCCCACCTTGGAGGCCATAAAGCTAGTGTATAATGCATTGTTATTGTTGTTGTCTGTTGTTGCTGTGAGTGCAGCTTTTCGTTTGCCGCAATTGACAGAGAGCAAAACAGAGAGTGAGAGATAGCGTGTGTAAATTTGAAAGAGAGTAATGCGCAATGGGCTTGGCCAGTTCTACCTCCACGCGGCCCCTCTCTCTCTCTCTCAGCTGCGCTCAGTTGTACACACAACACACAACACCTTCGACGTTGACGTTGTCGTTGACGTTAGTCGCATTCGGTGGCCGGCAACAACAACAGCAGCAGCGCAAACAACGTGATAAACAAAACAAAGAACAAAACAGAGAACTAATCAAAGCGAAGCATGTAAAGGCCACGATAACTAGACGAAAATGATATGATAAAGGCCAGGAGCAAAGGCAGTCATCGTGTTGTTAGAAATTGGCACTACAAATCTATCTTAATTGCAGTTGAACTTGTGTCAAATCAAATCGTATCCGAAACAACAACATGGCCGCCAGCAACACTACCAACAACAACAACACCAACACCAATCCCGATTTGGACAGCCAAGTGAATGTGGAGGATTTGCCCATAACCTTCAAGGTTAGTGCCGCACACGAACCGCAAACAGACCGCATCATTTCACACAAAACCCCTCATTGCAAAAAACACACATTTAAATGCGCCGAAAGTTAAACGCAAGTTCAGCAGCTTCAGCGCGCATGGATCAGTCGTATACACAGTAAAAATTTTTGGTGAAAAATTATTGGTTGGCACATTCAACTATCTTTGGCATTAAATTCAATTTTATAATTTAACTTGATTTTTAAAACTTTTTTGTTTGAGTTAAAATTGAAATCAGAACAGAAATCAACTTTAAAGTGCTTCCCTTACAATTTTAAATCTCATGTTTCTTCGTTGCTTATAAGAAGCTTAAGCTTATATCGGAAACGAATAGAAATTTTTATAAATTTATAGCTACATTTTTATTGAATTCTAAACATATGAGTGAACCAATTTTCTCAGTAAACGCCAAAACGTCAATGTAAGCCGCACTTAAAACAAGTTTAAAAATTCTTCTTGGCAAGCGCCAAAAATTATTTCCATTTTAGAGTAAAAACCACCAAATTTTCTGCTGTGCTTTGAAATGTAGCCCAGACACACGCACTCGATGCGTCTCGCTTGGCTGGCGAACGGCAGAGTCTCTCACATGAGCATTTTGGACGGCGCTGACATCCGGTTTGGCTCGAATGCAAATCGGGCAACAGATCCGAGCGCGTTGGCTAACGGCATGCGGCTGACCGGAAGTGAATTTTTGTTGTAATGCCGTTTCACATTTGCCGCTTTCAGGTCAAATACATTGGCTCGGAGACATCGCGTGGACTGTGGGGCATTAAGTACACACGCCGGCCGGTGGATATTATGGTGGGCGTGGCCAAGAATCTGCCGCCCAACAAGGTGCTGCCCAACTGCGAGCTGAAGGTGTCAACGGCCGGCGTTCAGCTGGAAATAATCTCGCCCAAGGCGAGCATCAACAACTGGAGCTATCCGATCGATACGATATCGTACGGTGTACAGGATCTGGTCTACACTCGGGTCTTCGCCATGATCGTCGTCAAGGACGAGTCGAGTGTGCATCCGTTCGAGGTGCACGCCTTCGTCTGCGACAGTCGCGCCATGGCACGCAAGTTGACCTTTGCCCTGTCCGCCGCTTTTCAGGACTATTCGCGCGTTGTGAAGGAGGCGGCCGGCGACGACCAGGATGGCGGCAATGCCACGCCCAGCGACGCCATAACGCCCACGCGGCAAAAGTTCGCCATCGATTTGCGCACGCCTGAAGAAATCCAGGCGGGCGAATTGGAGCAGGAAACGGAAGCATAGCACATCTCCAACATGTGTGTATAAGGGAGTGTGTGTGTGTGTGTATGTGTCTGAAAGTGAATGTATGTGTGGATGTTTTATATATCTGTATTATTTTTGGTGGAGTCGTGTCAATTGTGATTGTCAAAGTTACTTACGTCCATTTGCTGCTGCAGATGCAGATGCGGATGCGGATGCTGTTGTTATTGTAGTTACCTCACCTGGTAGTAGCCTCATACAGCTAATTCCCCAAAGCCTAAACATAAAGCAACTGTAAACAACAAACGATTTTTTACGTAAAATAAAATTATTAAATAATGTAATTACGAAATGAAAAAAGAGAAAATGTGAACTAAAGAAATATTCAATTCAAATCTTTAAGCCGAAAGGTCCATAAAAATCGGTTCAGTTTTGACCATGTTATGGGGGTTATTTTATATGAACATCGACCAAAAATTATGTTTCGAGATTTAAATGCAGAATTAATTAATTTAATTTGAATTCCCCATCAAAATCGGTTCAGTTTTGACCGAGTTATGGTAATTTGCCCAACAGTATTAGACCCCATTTTTACATGAACATCGACCAAAAATTCTGTTTCGAGATTCAAATGCAGAATTAATTTAATGGTTAAATGATGGGTAAAAAGCCATTTCCAATCAAAATCGGTTCAGTTTTGACCGAGTTATGGTAGTTTGAAAATTTGACCCTATGCCCTAAAGGGAAGTATTGGATCCCATTTTGACATGAACATCGAACAAAAATTATGTTTCGAGATTTAAATGCAGATATAATTTGGTGGTCAAATCATGGATAAAAAGCCATTCCCCATCAAAATCGGTTCAGTTTTGACCGAGTTATGGTAGTTTGAGAATTTGACCCTATGCCCAAATGGGAAGTTTTGGACCCCATTTTGACATGAACATCGTCCAAAAATTATGTTTCGACATTTAAATGCAGAATTAATTTTGTGGTCAAATCATGGATAAAAAGCCATTCCCCATCAAAATCGGTTAAGTTTTGACCGAGTTATGGTAGGTTGAAAATTTGACCCTATGCCCAAAAGGGAAGTATTGGACCCCATTTTTACATGAACATCGAACAAAAATAATGTTTCGAGATTTAAATGCAGAATTAATTTGGTGGTCAAATCATGGATAAAAAGCCACACCACGTCAAAATTGGTTCAGTTTTGACCGAGTTATGGAAGTTTGAAAATTTAACCCTATGCCCAAAAGGGAAGTATTGGCCCCCATTTTGACATGAACATCGATCAAAAATTCTGTTTCGAGATTTAAATGCAGAATTAATTTGGTGGTCAAATCATGGATAAAAAGCCACGCCTCGTCAAAATCGGTTCAGTTTTGACCGAGTTATGGAAGTTTGAAAATTTAACCCTATGCCCAAAAGGGAAGTATTGGGCCCCATTTTGACATGAACATCGACCAAGACTTATGTTTCGAGATTTAAATGCAGAATTAATTTGGTGGTCAAATCATAGATAAAAAGCCATTCCCCATCAAAATCGGTTCAGTTTTGACCGAGTTATGGTAGTTTGAAAATTTGACCCTATGCCCAAAAGGGAAGTGTTGGACCCCATTTTGACATGAATATCGACCAAAAATTCTGTTTCGAGATTTAAATGCAGAATTAATTTGGTGGTCAAATCATGGATAAAAAGCCATTCCCCATCAAAATCGGTTCAGTTTTGACCGAGTTACGGTAGTTTGAAAATTTGACCCTATGCCCAAAAAGGAAGTATTGGACCCCATTTTGACATGAACATCGAACAAAAATTATGTTTCGAGATTTAAATGCAGAATTAATTCAATGGTCAAATCATGGATAAAAAGCCATTCCCCATCAAAATCGGTTCAGTTTTGACCGAGTTATGGTAGTTTGAGAATTTGACCCTATGCCCTAAAGGGAAGTATTGGACCCCATTTTTACATGAATATCGACCAAAAATTATGTTTCGAGATTTAAATGCAAGATTAATTTGGTGTTCAAATCATGGATAAAAAGCCTTTCCCCATCAAAATCGGTTCAGTTTTGACCGAGTTATTTCGGTTTGAAAATTTGACCCTATGCCCTAAAGTATTGGACCCCATTTTGACATGAATATCGACCAAAAATTATGTTTCGAGATTTAAATGCAAAATTAATTTGGTGTTCAAATCATGGATAAAAAGCCTTTCCCCATCAAAATCGGTTCAGTTTTCACCGAGTTATGGCGGTTTGAAAATTTGACCCTATACCCTAAAGTATTGGACCCCATTTTGACATGAATATCCACCAAAAATTATATTTCGAGATTTAAATGGAGAATTAATTTAGTGGTCAAATCATGGATAAAAGCCATTCCCCATCAAAATCGGTTCAGTTTTGACCGAGTTATGGTAGTTTAAAAATTTTACCCTATGCCCTAAAGGGAAGTATTGGACCCCAATTTGACATGAACATCGACCAAAAATTATGTTTCGAGATTTAAATGCAGAATTACTTTCTTCTATATATTAGTTCTGCATTCTGAGCTTCATTCTGTTCTAGTTTAGGTCGCTTTTCAGTTCGCCATCTCTACCGTCCAGAGGTTGAATGCTACTAAGCAAACTCAAACACTCAAACCTATGCACGATGGAGCTAGCTAACCCTCGAGATCCGCCCACAAATAATGGGCACATACCTTTTGATTTTAGATTTTTTCAAATTAAAGTTTTTCACCTTATTTTATTTTGTCTTTTTTTGTATTTTAACTCAAGGATACAACAATGCTAATCTTAAATTTCAACGAAAGAAATGGCCATAAAACTAGAAAATCCAAAAATTAGTTATTAAAGCTGCCGAGGTGCGAATGAGTGGGACAGCTTCGGGAGCTTGGACATGGGGCTGCAGGAGGCTCTGCTGGGCTACGGCCTAATGTTGCTTATTTTGGGCGGGTGTTGCTTAAAGGGAGAAGGGTCGGGGCTCGCCTCCTAACTGGCATCGGCGCGAAAGAGAAAGCGACGCTTACGCGCATCCATTCTCGACTGAGACTTGGGCTCGCGTACCTCTGAAGCAGCTGCCTCCTGCTCCGGCTGCTCGGGTGTCGTCTCGGCTTCCACTTTGCTGACCGTCTCTGGCGCTGGATCCGCAATAGAAACTCGCTTGTAAATGGGCAGAATAAGCTCCTGCTCCTCAGCTGCAACTGGCGCTGGCTCAGCTGCAACTGGCGCTGGCTCAGCTGCAAGTGGCGCTGGCTCAGCTGCAACTGGCGCTGGCTCAGCTGCAACTGGCGCTGGCTCAGGTGCAACTGGCTCAGCTGCTTCCACAGCCTCTGACTTATCCCCACCCGAGCTCTCAATGAGAGTCATGGGCGCCGCAGCACCTGGTGTTAGCACCAGTTCCATGGGCGCGAGCTGATCGTTCTTGGGATTCTGATCGAGCCGCTCCTTGACTAGCTCCACAATGTCATCGATGCTGATGGACGGCATATAGGCAGCTGTTGCCAGACTCTCCTGGGCAGCCTCATTCTGGACAGCCTCATTCTGGACAGCCTCAGTCTGGGCAGCCTCTGCCTGGTCAGGCTCAGCCAGGGCTTCCGCCTCCTGGACAGACTCAGGCTGGGTTTCCGACTCCTGGACTGGCTCAGGCTGGGCTTCCGCCTCCTGGACAGGCTCAGGCTGGGCTTCCGCCTCCTGGACAACTTCTGGAGCGGCGACCACTTGCACGGGTATCTGATAGTCGGCGGGTAAATGGTTCAGCTGCATGATGTTAATGATGGGCGAATCTTGTTTCCGTTTCAGCTGCGGCTCAGACTCCAGCAGCTGCTCCTCGACGGACGCGTTCTTGTCAACTATTTCGGGCTCGGGCAGCTTGGCTTCCTCAATGGAAACGGCATCAGTTTCCGCTGGCAGCTTCTGCTCCTCCTCAGTAGCTAGTGTGGCGTCGCTCTCTTGGATTTGTGGCTGCTTCTCGACAGTTTCAGCCATGTCCATGGCCGCATTGGCCAGCTCAGTCTCAGTTTTCTCATGCTCGTGCTTGCGCAGTGTGTTTAGAAAGTCGGTGATCAGCTGTTCCGCTTCGGCGGCCATGACCGGATCGACGGGCTTAAAGCCGCCCAGGGACTCCGGCACCTCATTGTTGGCGCCGCTGTTGTCCAGCATCTGTTCCACGATCGGATTGGGCTTTGTCATCTCTGGCGTGGCTGGCAGACTGACGGGCGCATCCGCTGGCTTGGCCGCCTCCAACGCTTCGATGTTGTTCAGTGCTTCCTCATTGGAGCTGCTCGACTCCTCTATGGCTGGCTCAATGGGGGTCTGCTCGGGCACAACTTCCTGCTTTTGCTGCTCCTCAGCAGCTGGCTGCTCCACAGGCTCCTCCACAGGCTGTTCCACCGGCTGTTCCTGTGGACTTTCATTCATAGTTTCAATGATTACGGCGGGTATTTCCGGAATGGCTTCAATGGGCTTCACTTCGTCGACATTGTCAATTACTTCCACCTTCGTTTGCTCTGCCTCCACCTGTGGCTTGGCCACCTCCAGCTCCGCCTCAGACTCTTTTTCGGGTTCAGGCTGTGCTATGACCAGCACTGGTTCTGGCTCGGAGGCCTCAGCTATGGGCTCCTCCGGCTGCACTGGCTCCACCAACATCGTCTGCAGCTTCAGCGTCGGCTGCGGTTCACTCAGCTCCGCTTGGGCTGGGATAATTGCCTCGGTGACCGCTGCTGGTTCGCTCTCCTGCACCGGTTTCGAGTTGCTGTTCTTGTTGAAAATCGCCGGACGCTTGCGTATCGAGTTGAAGAGCTCGTTGCGAATGGGCGTAGCAGTTGCGGGCACAGCTGGCTTAACGGCCTGCGGCCTCTCCTTGTTGGGTCGAACGCTGAAACGCTGTGGCTTCACGGGCTTAGATGCCTGCTGGGTGAAAGCAAGAGGCACAACTTCGGGCTCGGGCTCGGGCTCGGGCTCCTCAGCAGCTTCTACCAACGGAGCTGCTGTGACCGTGACGGGCACCTTTCTTTGTGGCTTGTTGTATGTGACGGCGGGCTTGCGGCGATTGGGCTTTGGCTTGGGCTTCTGCACCTTCACGGGCTTTGCTGGCGCCACGGTGGGTTCAGGGGCGGCAACTTCGCTCAGCTCGGATTGGGGCTGCTGCTGATCAGATTCAGGCGCGGGCTCGGGTTCGTTCTCGGCAATAGCTGCTGCTGTTGCTGCTGCTGTTGCTGCTGCTGCTGGCTGATTCTCCTCCTCGGCAGGCAGGCCAAAGTTGCTGTTTAGCTCGTAGTACCTGAAACTGTCCTCACACTCAATGGTCATGTCCTCGCGACGCATGCAAGTGAAGGATTCCTGCGAAAGGACTTGAGCAATTATCGCCAATTGGCTTGAGTAATCCACCGCGCTTACCTGACTGAAGATGGTCTCCTCGGGACAAATGAAGCTCCAGCGGAAGGTGTTCTCCTTGCCATCGGCATAGGTCACCGGCAGGCACACGTGAAAGATCTGGCAGTCGTTCTCCACATCCGCGTAGTAGCCATAGGATTTGTTGGCGCACGAGAAGTTGTCCGTAATGTCCGCCCTTATGGAGGTCGCGTTGCTGGGCAGCGTCAAGGTGCCCACCAGAGGAGCTGCTTCCGCTGCCTCCGATTCCGAACCCATATTCGGGTCCGACTCCTGTACAGTCGCTGTTGCGCTGTCCTCGCGCGCCATAACGGGCATATTCTTTCTCTGCAGTAGATAGTGTCAGAGGGATTAGCATAAAGACATTATGATTAGCCAGCGACCATTCAGCTAACGGACTACGTGAGGCGCATGCGCACAGCCAAAATGAATCAAGCACGTGACATGATTGCTGGCCACTAATGCTAAAGCTAGGCACCGAAAATAAACCTAAACAAAATTTCACTTGTGTTCTATTTTTTGGCGTTAAGTGAAAACTGAACTACTCCACCTACACCTACCCCCCGCCAAAGCAAAATGTGATAGCTATTTGTGCACTTCGCACCTGGCGGTCAACCATTTTTATTTATTTTTGGTCAACGCTGCAATTGAAGTCACTTTCGAATGGCCCGCTTGAATGTTATCACATAATATTTTTAACCATATCGATAAGTTATTTATTTGAGACACGCATTTAAATTAGCTAACTAGCTTCATTTTTCGGGTTTCAGTCACGCATGCCTTTTGTAGAGGGGGCAACTTATGAAACAAGACTGCTGCAAATATATTTGTGAAGTTTCTGGAAGCACCGGTGACAGTTTATCTTAAATATAGCATGACTACTTCTCTCTAATTATTTCAATATTCTTGGTATTTAAAAATAAAAATTTAGAATGCAAAAACGAAGATTTCGATCGTTCAAATAGCGGCTACATAATCATCTAGTATCCAGCACCAAGTTTTTTCAAGTTTTCGGACTTGGCTCCCCAATTTACACATGAACATAATCGCAATTTATATTTCCGAACTCAACACATAAAACCTCTGAGCAAACATTCCGATTTCTAGTTTATTCCCTTTGGTTGATCATGAATCAGCTGGCCAAGCCTACAAATAGATTACACATTTCTTATATGCCCCCCTCCATATTATACTTCAAAATATGGATTATGATTATTTAAATGCGCCCAAATTTAAACAAATTAAACATTTATATAATTTTTTTGCCTTATATCCGTCTCATACATTCATATGGAATCCGCCTGCCAATCTTAGAGCGGACCATAGTTTGTCTTTCCATTAAAGCAGAGAACCTGCAGCTGTCTATAAATACCTCTGCGATTCCTCAGCTGCAGTTAGCCGTTAAAAGAGTAAACGTTTGGCATACCAACTAAGCAAACAGCGAAAAATACTTATGCAAATGTCTGCAGAAGACAGACTCATACACTATAGTTTATTGAGTGAGTAACGCGGCCCATTAAAATTTCAGACTATGCCTGGACAAGGCAGCACATTTCATTAACAGTTTTCCGTTGCCCGTTTCAATTTCCGTTAAGAGGCCGTTGGCAAACGGAAGTTGTCGGCCTGCCCCAGCAAATGCAACCAAAATCGAATCCAAAATCCAACGCACCTGTTGGGCAAGTGGTCCCGCGCTGCAGGAGGCGGCCAGGAATAATATTAGGCAGTTAAACTTCCACATATTGTTGCACAAAATTGTTCAGTTATATGTATATCAATACGTTTATATATATCACTTTTATCACAACACTTGATTACAACTTATTTGAACTTGTCAGCATAGTAATCCTTTGGACGATGCTGTGTTTGAGTGTGTGTGGGTGTCTAATCCAATTATTATCCAAGCGTATGCAGATCTTGCCCAGCTATGTTATATATTTATGTGTGTGTATATTTGGCAACGACCAAAGCTTGCACTCGCACTGTTTGCGGTTGCTCTTGCACACCTGTGAGGCACCGTTGGCTTCCAAATACTAACTGCGACAAACGAACCCATGCGACGCCCAATTTATATATTCTTCGCTTTGATTTATTAAGAATGCAAAAGGTAGAGAAAACCCAACAAACAACGCACACACACACACGCAGGCACCTACAGGTGCGTGCGCCAAAGAAATGTAGGCGACAACAAAAACAACAGCGAAGACAACCACAAACACAATTACATTTACAATTACAATGGTAAATGCTCGCTTCTGCTTCGCAAACGTGACGTGGAACTCGGTGGAACGCAAGTTGTGGAACCCAAGAGAATTAAAAGTCAGCTAGCAAATGATCTTCTTTAAAGTGATCCTCAACAAAGAGAAATTAAAGTGATTTTAAATGGAGGAATGCACAGAGTAGTTAAAATAATAGTTGAAATCTTTCTAAAGTAAAGGTTCAATAGTCTAATTTCTATTGGTAATTGATGTCGCATATAAAATGCAGTACTGTACTTTTCGTCATATGGGAACATATGTTAGAAATTTGTTGTCTGCATCGACTATATTCACTGCGATCGAAAAGATAGATCAGCATAACGCTCTGAATCGCCTAAAGGTTTATAGAATTTTTAATTCGTATAAAGAACATAGCTTCTTTCTTTTGCCTGCAATAAAGCGTATACGACGCCTTTTCAAAAAAGTATAGGGTATTAAATAAGTTAAGCTGGTTCTCATTCTTTGTTCATCCTTCTGTGATAATATCTTTTGTGGATTAAAGGAGTGTACCTCTACTCAGAAAAATACCTATGCACACATTTAATGCCACAGATGCTGTATAATTAATATGCCAAGCACTTTTTGGCCGCTTTAACAAGATGAACAAGAGATGATAAACGAAAACAGCACACCGCCAGGCGCTTTAAAGAGCCGCCAATAATTGTGTCGCGCAAAGGGAAAGGGAGGTGTGTGATAAGCGCCAGGCAGGTGCATAAACAGTCAATTAATAGGAAATATAAATTAATTACTAACTCGATATTGTTTATGGCAGGGGGCTTTTTCCGATGCCATTGGCCTCAGGCAGCTTTCGCTTTTTGCTGAGCTGTACGTGATTTTCGATAGAACAGACAAAGGGCAGAGAGAGGGCGGCTCTACTGGGGGATAAAATAAGCTCGTAAAATTAGAAATTCATAATTGACGCGTAATACTCGTACGTGTGAGTAGCCGCAGGCATAACTCGCAACTATGCGAAATGGTAGCAAACCATTCTAAATTATTAATGCGCCTTAATAAGCGTCGCTTGTTTTGGGCAGTGTGAAAGCAAACAAAATGATGATATTTCGTTTGTTGCATAATCCTTTGCCACCTCTTCTTTCTTTCTCTCCCTGTCTCTCTTTCGCTCCCCGTGGAGCCATTGAACCCGAACGAATCTGTTTTTGGCCAGCGGCTGTAGTTCCCGTCTAAAGTCCCACTTGGTACACATAAAACTGCAATCTCACGTCTCCGGCCAATCTTTCGAGAGTAATCTAAGAGAAGAGGCACCCACTACCAATCCGCAATAGTGCGTACTTGTGACTGAACAATTTCTTGCTAATCAGAATATTCACCATGCACTACGCACACTAAGTTCCCTAGAAGTTTCCTACTTCAGTTGGTTGCAGAAAGTTGGATTGCTTTTAATCTCGTCAAAGCTTAAATTCTAAAAACCTTAGTCTTTTCAGTTAGTGCTTCCTGTGAGTTAAGTTTATATAATCTGTACTAAACATAATTATTAAGTATTATGCTGCTTACTGTGGATTTTTGCGATCTTTAAGAGAGATTATTAATAATCATAAACAACACACTTATCATCATTATTTTATTTTTTCTCCCTGGTGAATTTTAAGTTCCTTACACATAATCAGATGACGGCATAAGCCAGTAAATGTTGGAATTTTCACTTGGTGAAGATTGTATAAAAACTAATAATAATAAATTTAGATTTTCTTTACCAAAGTCGATTTAAATGCAAAATCAAAGAATCGTGTTGAACACAGCATTTGTTTTTTTATTAAGCTATAACTTACAAATAGCTTGATATGCCTGCCAAATCAGGTATATGGGCAGCTAAATTGCGGCTAAGTAGTTGTAAGCCCTGCGAGCGTATGTGCATTAAAATGCCTACATGGATTTTGCGCACTTGGCAACAAAGTAAATTAAAGTGCAAGCAGCCAAAGGGACGGACAGACAATCGGAGGAGACACTTAAACGTGCAGAGATAAGACCGTTGACAACAGGGCGACGTGTTGGGCAAAAATTCTACATCAAGTGTGGAGCTGAAAACGGCAAAAAAAAAAAAAAAAAGCAAAATACATGACTGGAATTATGACAAACAAATTATGAATAGATGGCAGAATGGCAACTAGAAAGGGGAATACGGGGTGCTACTGTTTCCGAGAGCCAAAGCCAGGCATGGTAATTATTTAAAATCCATAAAAATTGGCAGCTTAATTTTAGACTTTGACTTTTCCTTTTTGGTTTTGTTTTTGCTTTTCGTTTTTTTATGCTGCTTAATGCAGCGAGAAACACGTGTAACTTTCTAAAATGCAAATCAAAGTGCAATGGAAATATCATGAGCACTTTACAAATTTTAAATCCATTCGATGACACGTGTGCCCGCCCCAGTCCACAACCCACAAAACCCACACCCCACCCCAACCCCACAATCACAAGCTCTTTAGAGAACGCGTCGTCTTTGTCGTGCAGTGCGTATACGTGATGCAGTGACACTTTCTAGTGCGCGCATTAAATTTAATTAATTGTGGCGAGCTCACCAAATGACCAACTTGAGCTTCCATCAACTCTGACAGCGGCACGTCGCCGCCTGTCGTTTAATAGAGCAAAGCGCCAAACGCGCTTAGAAATTTTGCACACTTGACCCGCGCATAGTGTAAAATTCGCAGTGGCGCAGGCTCAGACGTGACGCCGACACTTCCTACAGGTTCTGACCAAATGTATGTTTAGTGTTTCGGATTTTTTTTTTGCAATTCGCACACGTTGTCTTCCCTTTAACCGTTATTTCACCGACATCCACAGCGGAGATTCGCCAAATATTTTTGCCCCGAGAATTTCAATTGAGTTTTATATTTTATTCTTGTTCACCAAGAGAAGAGAGTATATTGGGTTTGTAGAATGTGTGTCCATCTGAAATTCATTTATTAAAATATTTATTAGAGTATACTCGTGTCAGATAAATTCCTAAAACATGTAAATGGAGGCGCGGGAATTTGATAAAATCTATTACTAAACACCTCTTCTAAAGATCACTCAAACATCTTTTTAATATACCCATACGTGGAAAATCGATCAAAAATATATCGATCACAATTTCGTCCGCACAAATTAAAAATTTGGATATTTTCATATTCTTTTGGTCTAGAAGAACTAGTACTGCGCAGTCGGTTACACCCTACTGCAACGTTCTAACTTGCTATTTTTTGGCAAACCATCGAGAACCCATGGAGATTGACGATGGTATCTGCATGATGTATGGCTCTGTGCCACACCCACGACCCAGTGGGTCGGGGCCCAGTCAATGCGACAGTTGGCCGCCCACTTGTGAGTTTAGAAAGTGCTGAAAACTAAACTATTTCTGTTTTTCTCCCTTTTCTTCTGCTTTGGTTTTCTGATCAACATCAATTATGTGGCACACGTTTGCAGACACGGCTCCCACGCATCGGGCTGCCCCCGCAGGGGGCAATCGAATTTTTATGGCCAATTTCATTGATTTTAATTTTGCTAATGATAAGCATTTCTTTGCACGAACCTTAGCAGCTCCCAGTTTTGATTGCTGCCTCTAGATAAGGCGCATGTTGCGGCATGTCAATTTGCTTTTCTTGCCGCTGCCGCTGCCCCCGCGTTGCATGTTAATGGCCAGCTTTTCTTTCAATTGGTGCACTCGCCGGGTCCGAAGTCTGCCTGTGCGCCACAAACAAGGTCAATATCAATAAGTGGCAGCAAACGTGTCAGAATGCATGTAAAGTTGCGGGGACCCAACTAGACTGGACCTTTCTTCACTTTCTTTTTTCTTTCCGAGTCTCTCGCATTTTCACAGGGGGTCGATGTCAATCAATTTTGCCTGGGAGCACAGCGCAATCCATCAATTATTGTCGACAATTTATTAGCCATAAATTGGCTACACTCGCAGCTTGTTTGACGTTTGTCAAACACAAAATTTAATTGCTTATTGCTGCAGCCGATGGCAAACTTATTTTGCCGAAATTTAATGCTCAGCATTTAAAGCACGCACCGCACATGCGCAAATTGCCGTGACATCCAGCACCAGAGCCACCAACACGGGGACACCCGTCGCAGCACGTCGCACCTATTTGATATTACGGAGCAGTGCTCCGACATAGAATTAGGCCACAAATTAGAATCAAGCGCACGGCCGCATAGGTGAAATTTTGAAAAAATTCCACATAGAATTGACCGCATTCTGGAATTATTTATTGTGCTGGTTTTGCCAATTATCTACCATCCAATAATAATGCCTGCCACAGGAAGTTAACACAATAAATAATTGTAAGCTGACCAAGAATGCAAACTGATATCTAGCAACAAAAAAATCGATTAAACTCTTGCTTTTAGTAA
Organism: Drosophila micromelanica; assembly: GCA_004143825.1. Lineage (NCBI taxonomy): Eukaryota > Metazoa > Arthropoda > Insecta > Diptera > Drosophilidae > Drosophila > Drosophila micromelanica. The sequence continues at coordinate 43,593 of SCDY01000092.1, read as the reverse complement.
TCCCATGATTAAACTAGAAAAAAAAACTTTGACTAAGATTAAGAAATAAAATGTGTTTGGTTTATTAAAACTATTTCTGATCGCATGATTATAATAATGTTTTATTATAGATCATAACATATAACATAAGAGTAAAATACATAATTAGAATAAATAACTTAATGCTAATTTGTTCAGCTTAAAATGCAACAAATTTGTAATAACTTAGCAGTTAGATTTGCTACGAATTTATTGTAATTTTTGTTAAGTTAGGTTAAAAATTAAATTAACATGTAGGGCATTGCACTAAAATCAAATAAATTTCTACTAAGGCGGGGTTACAACTACTACAAATTGGTAAACTGGCATTTTGTGGAACTAGGACTATAAGGATTATTTTATAATCAGCGACATAATCCGAAGTAAGTCAAATAAATACGTTTTTTATAATGTTTTTTTTTTTTAATATTTAAGAATGATTCTATGAGGACATTCACTGCCACTGGTGTTGATTGCGATAGGCCAAATAGTGGGCATCCTGCGTCTGCTGCGGCCTGATCTGATAGCTGTCCGTGGATGAATCAGCATCCTCAATGGATGGGTCCGTTTGCAGTGAACGCTTCCAGTAGCTGCCCTGCTCGCCCCAATCCTCGCCATGATCTTCATAATGGTGCTGATGATGAGCATGTTCGACATAGACAACCTAGTTAGAAATGATGCAAATAGGGCGTGAAGTGAGAAACACCACAGGAAATACCATAGAGCCCAGAGTGTAAGAGCTGTGTGTGGGTGGACATTATGGACTGTTTGTTGTTGTTGTTGTTGGGGGTAAATTCAAACCGTTTAGGCAGATTTTCTGGGTATGTATATTGTTTGTAAGTGTTATGAGTGTGGGGAGACCATCGGTTGGCTATCAACGGGAAATGGGTGGCCAAGGCGTCACTATGAGAGGGACACGCCTATACTTACACATTGTGGGGAACATTTTGGATACGCTACGTATGTTTGTATTTTGACTGAGTTTTTGTTATGGGGGTTTATTCTTTTTAATTTGTTTGTTATGTACTGATTATTGTTGTAGCTGTCCAAAATTTTACCATATCTGAAACCAAAGAGGTCTGAATATGTTAGCATACGGAACAATTTTTGAGGTCTGTAATTTGTTGGAACTGTTGTGGAGAAAATGTAAAACGGAAACCGGAGCTGGAGGAGTGAAACAGTTAAAACGCCCGATAACTGTGTACGCAATTATTTCATTTCTTTATATACAAAATGTTTCAGAGAGTATTAGAGAAGGTATAGAAGAAGAAAGAGAGAGTCGACAAATCTTTGCCAAGAACTGTTGCTTTGTTTAAGATTATAATAAACATATTCAAAAACAAACAAAAATATTAAAGGGTGCAGTAGATCCGTTAAGAGCAGGAAACAGTTTGGCCACATAACCGGGAACATATTGTTCGTGTGTCATCCAGAACAAAAACAAAACACAATTTGATTGAAGAGCGGACAATTTACCACCCAAAACTTACCTTCGATGGTGTACCGCCCCGCTTGACATCGATCCAGAATCGTGCTATATTTATTAGCAACCCGATCAGGGCTATGGCAAAGAACTTAACCTGCAGATGGGCGCCCAGTATTTTCAGCAGCAACTCGATTTTCGCCTTCAGAAGGGAGCCAATCAGCACCAGTTTCGCGACTGCCTTCCTCTTCTTCTTCTTCTTGCCGCGTGTAACTGTGAATTGAGTTCGATCGGTTAATTCACTGCTAACATACGTAACCTTACTTAGGATTACGAAAAAGTAACGCATCAAAACACATAAAAAAAAACGATTTAACGATATTTATCGCTTGGGAGGGTGGTGTTTGTTAGTATGAACTGCAGTGCGCGTAAGTGCGTTAACGGTAACGGTAACGATAACACAACGATAACGGTAACGATAACACAAAAAAGCATTCAAAGCAAGCAAGCAGGCGAGATATGTACATGAACCAAATACTCATGCTATGAACGGATAAATAATTGATGTAAATAATTAATGTTTGTATTGAACATAAATTATTTGTCCGTTAAATTGCAGCTTAAAAGAAGCTTAAAGTTAATGCGATCAGTGCACAGCTAATTGCTATGACACTCAACGCCGTACCGACACCAACATAACAACTGCTTGCCAAGCAGTGCAACTGCTGCGCATGCGCCGCAGTTAACTGCTGTGACAGGCACATGCTGCAAGCAGGGCAAACGTTGAACTTCGTTTGACAAACTTATAAATACCCTTGCAGTGGCCTTTACTATTGTTTAGTAAAAGAGCTTTGCAAGTGTGCTTCTTCTTCGGCATGCCAAAGCAGAAATTTATACAATCTTATGCTATTGATAGATAGGCACTAAACGGTGCTTAGGAAATGGTGCGCTAAAGTCATTGAAAACCACACGCAGCAAACAACACACACCTCCGTTACTTCTACCATATTTAATCGGGTTCTTATGCTTGCGCTTTCCTCCGACCGTATCGACATCGATCAGATCATCCAGCAGGCCGAGACCCAGGGGATCGCTAGATTCCTCCACCACCACTGTGGACTGTTGTTGGCCCTTCCGCTTGCGCTTGCCGCGTTTCGGTTTGCGCTTGAAGGGCTTGCCGCCTCCATGACCGCCTCCATGACCGCCTCCATGACCGCCGCCGTGGCTGACAACTGTTGAGCCGCTCTCGTGTCCCGCGTCCACTTCGTGATGCTCCGGCGCTGCCTGCACCACAACCAACGTGGCCGGCTGCTGTTGCTGGCCCTTCTTCTTGCGCTTGGTTTTGTTCTTCTTGCGTTTACCACCTTTGCCGGGTTTTTTTAGCGCGCCTGCCGCGTCATCCGCACCATCCTCGAGCTCTATGAACTCGACAGCACCTGAGTTGCCACCATCACTGAAAACCGAGGTTTTCACATCGTCCGCCGGCTGAGCGTTGCTCGCGACCTCACTTTGGGTACTTTCATTTTCTGGCTCATCTTCCGGTTCATCTTCCGGTTCATCTTCCTCCTCCGCATCGCTTGTTTCCTGATCGCCGCTATTCGATGTTTCAGTCTCATCCTGTCCACTGTTTTCCACATCCGAATCTCCCTCCGCATCCGCCTCTTCGTCGTCGTAATCCACGTTTTCACTGTCATCAGCCCCCGCCGCTTTCGATGTCTGAAGATACTCGTATTCACGGCCGAGGAAACTGAGCGACAGTCGACACACAGATAGAAAAAAAAGAGAAGGAGAAACAGAAAAATATATGAAACCGGTAGTCGTGTGTATATAGCTAACATGCTAGCAAGTTACCCGTCCATCGTTTCGGCAAGATATTCCTTCATGTATTTGGTACCGATTTCGATTTTCTTCAGCAAAGTCGATGGCTTCTCCTTGATGGGCAGCTCCGACGCGCTGTAGCCGCGTCTCTCAATCGTCGCGTTCAGCTGGCGATCCGCTTCGACTGTGCCGAAAATAGAAAATATTTAGCTACCAATTTTTTTTTTGTGTTATTTTTTGGCTCTTATTTAAATGGTTTCTTGTCAGTGCAGCAGATGTCTGCCAGTTAAATTGGAGTTATGAATACAATTCGAAAGCTTGGGAAAACAGAAACTGTAGAAACTGTATTAATAGCAGCCAGGTATGAAATACATTTTTCAATTAAGCTGGGCCTAGCATTAAATTCTGTGTAATTATTATTAATTAGAAAAATTAAATCAGTCGTTACTTATGTAATAAAATATTATGTATAATATTGCAAAATATCTTAAAGATATGTGTAATGTAAATGTGTTTTAAGGACTGCATAAGCCAACAACAAAAATTTAATATTCACAATAAAGTAATATTAGGATATTAGTAATATTAGCTTCAGACCTATTTGAAGATCTCAAAGCGCAGATAATTGTGACAACTTTTTTTATTATTATTATTTACATTGTAATGTCCGAAACATAACTCCAAAAAGCTGCTCTTGATTATTTATATAACAAGCAAACTTATTTTCTAGATGTCACTGAACTCTTTATTGTTTGACAATTGAAAATTTTATGGATGCCTTTTCGCTTAATCATAGAAAGGTTAGCATTAATGCGCTTCAATTGCCCTGCACTTAATCTGCTTCGAACAAGCATAAAACAGTTGGCTGCTGTTGGCCACACCCATTTTTTATGCTTTGAACTTTATATAACATGTACGATAAAAAGTGTAAATAGAGTTAGTTTGCCTTCAATTGAGTTCAAATGTAAATCTGGCCTATGTTTGGCAATTAGCAAGTTTCACTGGCATAAATTTTCACCCGAGCGCATAAATCACACAGATGGGAAAGCTTTTGTCTAGTTTGTCTTGTTTCAAACTTAGACCTTATTGACACCTCTAGCACTTAGGTGGGTGTGCACGCGATGATTAATGATTGAATGAATAGTTGAGCTCACCTTTTAATTTCTGCCACTGCAAGTTGAGTTCGTCGTCCCAAACGTCCAGAATCCTGGCTGACTTCTGTCTGGCGCAGCCCCAGGGCTCGGGGCGGATGGGACACAGCGCCAGGTCAAAATACGGCGAAAATGCTGCAAATAAAAAATAAGAAGCAACACTTAATATTGATGCAGCCAAGTGTTGTTTGGGGGATGCCACAAAAGCCAAAAACATTTGGTTTACGCACAGTGGAATTTGGTCTGATTTGGTTAATGACTGTGTGTGTGTTTAATGTTGGCCATGTGGTGCTGCTGCAGCTTTTCCAATTGTAAATATTTGAGTGAAAGTACGCACAACAACTGACAACTGACCACTGGCTAGTAACACAACAAACAACAATAACGAGGCTGATAACACCCTGTGTGGCAATCGTTGGCTTTGGCCGATCATCTGATGCTGCCACCTGAAAGCATTGTCAGTGCGGCGCATGCCATGTTTAAGACGCGCTTGAAAATTGTGGTTTCTAATTGGCTGGCTAGCCACTCGATTGTGGCTGCCATCCATCAGCTTAAGCAGTGAAAATGTGCAAGGCCTAACAATTAATCACAACTTAATTGTGCCAATTGATTTGAAATTCACTTGTCAAGTGTTTCAGTTATTTAGTTGTTTTTAATTATAATTAAGTCGAACCCCGCGGCTTGCAGGCAGCACTTGCCGCATATGCAACACTTGTGGCAAGCAACAAGTGGCAACCTGAGGCCGCCTACAGCAGACACTAAATTGAGCAATTATTTGTATACCCTAGCAGAGAGTATTATGAATTTTACTTTGAATATGGAAGGCATAGAAGAAAATTTAGCATTTAGCGTATATTATACTATACTATTATTTATTATTTGCATACAAATATAGTTCAATCCATGAACAAAGGGTATTCAATATTCGAGCATCTAACAATTTTTGTTATTGTTTGTTTAGCTATAATTAAAATTGTGTCTGGCTTGTTTGGACTACACACAATACAAGCTGTCACCTGGCCGCTGTTTAATTGCCCCACATCGTTGCAACTTCTGCTGCTACTTTAGCTGCAGAAACATCTATTTGTCGTGATTTGTGAAAATCGTTGGCGGCTTCGTGGCATCTAGCCAAAATTTTACTTTCAATAAGCCGTACTTTGACCCAAACGGCAGCTAATAGTGTCATTCGACACAACATTCAATGCCAGGTGAAAGCTAAAGTCAACCCAAAGGCAATGCAACTAGGATGCGACTTTGTGAGAAATTGTTTGTTTTGTCTTGTTTCGTGGTGACATCCGACAGATAAAATCCTTGTACTGCGACATTGTCGGTAACCCACGCGGCAGCGATTCCCTGGCGAGCGTCTGCATATTTGACATTTACTTGCGCTTTGTTTGGTTTCTAATAAATGCCGGGCATTAGTTGTTGCTGTTGCGATCGCCTGTGGATCTTTCCACTTTCCTGGGCCCTCCCCCAACCCATCACACGACCAAGACCATGACCAAGTCCCGAGACAATGCCCATGCGCTGGGCTCGAGCTAATTTCAGATACATTTTTTACTTTCACTGCAATTGAAATTTATGCGTGGCCCATGGTTATTATACCTTTGCTAAGAGTAGCAATCGCATGCATTTGGGGGCGTGCCCAATGGGCCTCAAACCTGATGATGGGTAACGCGTTTATTTGCATGTCCACCATGGATTGAGCTCATTTACTGGCAACTGTAAAACACCAACCAGGCTGCTGGGCATGTGGGCCAACTGGCAGCTGCCAACTGGCTAACTGCTAACTGTCTGGCTGTGCTGTAAATCTCATTTAACTGTAGCCATTGGCTGTCCATAACAGTAGCTCGTAAAATATTAGCATAATCACGAGAAATTCTATCGACAATGTAGATAAAGTTGTAAAATATAAAACGCTGTTGCCCTGGGTGGCATTAGTGGCATTAGTTCAGCTGCGCATTGTTAACCTGGTCGAAACATTGCCAATTCCAGAAAGTTTATGATGGTTAACCCAACCATCTTCATTTATATACTCAATAATAAATGAAATACGAAGCACTCATTATAAACATTTTTAAGATGAGACAATACATAACTAAAAAAGAATTAAGTTTTTAGGTTCTCTAAAAAAAAAACCTGTTTAAAATTAGTAGTTTTTTTTTCTTAAGCTAAGAACTTTCCACCTTGCAAGCACTTGAACTTGATTTCATCACACACCTATTAACATTTTCTCTAAGTGTATTATTTTAACCAAAGAATTCGTATTCTATTAAATTCAAATTAATTCATTTCTTTTATATTCCAACTTATTCAGTTTTCAGCTTTTGTTAGAGTTTTTTGGAACACAACTGTGTAGAATTCTTCAGTGTTGTGGCAATAAAAACTTGTCCTCCTCCAAGCCACAAAAACAACTTCGTTTGCATTACCGTTAGTCAAGAAATGTGTGAGTTGTTGTTGTTGTTGTGGGTCTACCGCTCAATAAACTTTCACTGGTTTCGATCGGCTCAGCAGTTGTTTGAAGAGCAAAATAACTGACGAGATATGTTTACGCAAATCGGTGACATTTTGAGGTCTGGATATGTGTAATCGTTGCCACTGTTGCATGTTTGACCACAGCGAATGCTCTGTTTGTGTTGCCATTGTTTACTGGCCAAACTGGGCAATCGTGGAATTTCGCTCGATTCCAGGCGAGCAGGCAGCACTTGCAATTAAAAAATGAAATTTGATTTCGTTTCGTGGAAGAAAAAAAACAAGCCAACGCAGGCAACACTTTTAATTTTGTTTTTTTCTTTTACCATATTTTGCGCTAAAAAAGCTCTGAAAAAATGTTGTCAATGCCGCGAGCCGTCGTTTAAACTTGGACGCAGTTTTGTTTTCAGTTTTCCAGTGGTTTTGTTTGCAATAGCAGCAGCAACACCAACAAAATCTAGCCAAACAAGACAACACACACATATAACACACACACACACACTCGCATACACACCCATCGCATATGACGGTTATAACCCAATTACGCGCACTTTTCAGGTTGTTTTTGGTGTCAGCTCCCCACAACGCCTCAATTCTGCCGGCATCAGTTTATTGTGTTTCTTGTGGTAGACACCCGAATGTGGCACTATATCATGACTTGTCCAAAATATCAGACTGTCTGCTGTTTACTATTTATTGTTGATCACCAGATGCTTATTTTAAAAATGCGAAAATGAATAATAATCAAAACAAATGTTTAAGATTATTTATATAGTTATATTTATGAGATAGGAAAATTGTTACAATACACGGCTTTCATTTTCAATCATTTTTATGTTACACTTTTTACACACAAGTCAGTAACAAATGTTAACAAATGAAGCACAATTATTTTGTCATTTTTGCCATAACAATAACCTATTCTATTTAAATGTCAACAATATGAACATGGAGAGCTTCTATATTTTTTAATAGTAACGTTTTAAAGCAACCTCAGCTTAGTTTCAAAATCCACTATTCCAATTTTATTTGAATTTTTTCTCTCATTTGCAAGAGTATTTGATCTTCGTTCTATTTAGGGCCGTTTAATTTGCTCGCTGACAGAAACCGTGACTTTAACAGCGTGCTCTTTAATGACTACACAATTTGTCGCTCCCCCTCTCGGCTGTGTGTAAGTGTGGCACCCTTTTGTCAGCTCAAGCGTCTGACTGAGTAAATAAACGTAGGTCTTAGCTCTTAACAAGTTCTAGTTGGGCTATAAGCACTCAAATATGACCCATATTACATGGACAAGGCGCTTGCAATGGGTTTTTATGGCACCTCGCAAAAGTGCAGACCGCCGGCTAATTGTTCGTTGTTGTTTGTTCGTTGTTCGAGTTGCACATCGGAGCCGAACTTAAAGAGCAGAACTCGTGCAAGAACAGAGCGTAACAGAGCCAAATTATATATTGTGACCATCGAGCATGTCACCTGCTCTAAAAAGCCTACTCCCTTCCCGCCTGTTCTGCTATGTTGGCCATGAGAGTCACCGTTAATTAGCCGTGTTGTTGCTGACATAGTGGCACTGATGTTGTCGCCGCAGGCGCCTGACAACTGTCAATTGCCCAAACACTTGCTGGCCACCTGCCCACTGTGCAGGGCGCTGAGCAGCTATGATATAATGGTCAGTTAAATTCATGTGCTCTCACAACATTCAGGCTTAATGAGCAGAAATTTCACTGCAATAAAAATGCTTTTTTGATTGTGTTTAGCGTTTTGTTTTGCTTTGTATTTTAAACAGCGACCCGTTGCGCATTACATTGCCGCAAAAGCCAAAAAAGAAATTGACCAGCGCACGAGCGCTGAGTCATCGAAAGCCGAAAACTTGACCAGAAACCGAATGAAATTGTGCATTCAAGTAACTTGGCTAAACTTACCATTTAGTTGTCGGGCAGCAGGTGCCATTGCCTTGGCCGTCGCAACGGGCGACCAGGCGGTTGAGGAGGATGAGGACGCGGGGGCGGGCAGGCTCCAGGCGTGTGTCAGTGTAAATGGCATCGGTAAACATAGCAGCAGCAGCAACGGCCCAGCGCCTGCTATGGAACGCTGCCAGTCCATTTTGGTGAGAAACTAACGCACGTCTTGCACCAATGTCAATGAATTTCACAAATGTGGATATAGATACAAATACAGAGATGAGGATGGCTTTGCCGTTACTCGTTTAAAGACTGTTCTTGGTATGTTTGAACACTGATTTATGTACACTTATCGACGCGCAAAAGAACAACGGCTCTTTGTTCCATTTTTTCCCTTTATTCAATATAATAGTCACTAAACGTATCTTTGTTTTCTTTTTCTTTTGTTTTTGTCTCAAGAATCGACTCAATTAACGCACTTTTGAATATTTTCAATGTTCTGCGCCGGCGCAGCGAATTCACCACTCGGTTTCTGCCTATTCAAACAGTCGCCAGCTGCGATCTTAACACGACCAAGTTCAAGGTAAGATTGAGCCATGACGCGCATACGTAAGAAGTTTTATACCAAACGTTGCAGCTGACTAGCCGTCGACTCGCTGGCTCGTAAGAGCGCATTGTGAAAGCTGCTCCGTGCTCTTTGTGGAAAGTGAGCCCCAAGTGTGGAAAAAGAAAAGAGCCAAAAGAGCGACCGCACTGTTTGCATGTTGGTTTTGGCGGTTTGCCTTGCGGCGTTTGGCCAATGTGCGGCATGCATGTTCGCCAATTGGCTTAATTATAATGTCCGCTAAAGGCATGTCGTGTGTCACTTAAAATAAAATTGAGAATATTTGTCAAAATTGAGCCGTAAATTTGATACTGGGATAACTCAAGAGAATATTGAGCACTTAATTTGTACGACAACATTATTTATATTATAACTAATTTAGCTTGATCAAAAAAATTAACACCACAGATGAAAACCTCAAAAAAAATTTACACTTGTTCGAACCAATATGGGATCGATCCTCGCCTTTTCATACTCTTCTTTAAATAAAAACAACTGCAACAACAATACACAACTTAAGGAATTTTCGAAAATATATTTTGCTATTTAGGAGAAAAATGTATTATCGTTATATTAAATCATATTTTATATATGTTTAAATTTTCAGTTTGAATCCTAAAAAGTTTGAGTTCCTGCCTTGAACTGATTCGTTGCCGCCTTTGCCTTACACACTAATAAACGCTTACCAATTTCCTCGCTCACGTTTTTTAATCAACTCTTTCTTACTTAGCACCCATTTAGGAGGCGCTCGCATTGCGTAAATGATTTGTTAATTGAATTAACATTGCAATGGCGCAATTCAAAGAGTTGCATCATTCACAAATTCTGGTGAACAAACATATTTTCACTATCGAAAATTAAAGCTTTCTGTTTGCATAAAAAAAAGGAAAAAATGTAGCCATGCCCAGAGCGTGTTATTGTTGTTAATGCTGTTCTTTTATTGACCCTTACAATTAGCAAGCTAATGCGATTTATGTGTAGGCTTTGGCCCAGCCCAAACAAGCTAGAGATTGTTGTAGGCGCAGTCTTCCCCTTTTGTCCAGTCCAATTGACATATTTTAAGTTGTGGTACAAAGGTATTTATGCTGAGTTTTTTTTTCCAATTTAGACACCTGTCATTTATTTACTTTGCTGGCATTGATAAGGTGACAAAATGAAAGTTGCAAAAAATTAATAATAATTATAGTGGGAACGATAAAATTGGGTGTGCTGACAACGGGTAACTGACCATATCCAAACGCCACTCAACGGCGCTCGAATTTTGATCGTGGATTACGAAATTCAAGAAATCCACGAAATCGATTAACATTCCAAGCACGTGGAATTGCAGTTGACCCGTCGTTTATCAATTTCACTTTTCAGCCAAGATGAGACTACCAATTAAATGGGAATAGGGCACCCACAAGATCTTTCCGACAATGTGTCAGACGTAAACGCTGCGAGTGACCGGCTTGACATCTCCTTATGTCGATGCACATGTCCAATTATCATGTTAGAAAGAGAGTGAGAGCCGCTGCAGACGCTGGCAGCGGGTTTCCGACGATAAACCTGGCCCAGTCCCAGTGTCAACATCGCCATCACCATCACCATCGTCGTCCCCTGTCAGCTGCAATTATCCACATTTTGCAAAGACAAAAGCTACCGCTGCCACTGGCAACCATTGGTCGTCTGTCGCCAAACGGCAAGTGGCTAAAAAAAAACCTTTGTCGCATTTCAATAATCGCATTGGCCAATGCCAATGCATGAGGTTAGAAAGCAGTGACATTTATGTGCAACTGCAAATGCTACTTTTAGATTTGGCTCCAACAACTTGTAATATATAGCCACGCACTTCGCCGTACTGAAAGCACAAAGGAATGCATAAGGCACACTGCGAATACCCCGTAACAGTTCCTGTGCAGCAGCTATGTTAAGAGGCCAATCAGTCAATCTGAGATTGATTTCCTAATTTTATACATATCAAAAAGAATAAAATATCACATTAAGATTGTTTATCGCCACTGAAAGGCTTTAGATTGATTATTGATAAAGATAATATATACGTAAAAAACGATAACACTTCGCTCAATTTTCCTTAATTGACAACAGCATTTTCGAGCCATTTTTTAATTTCCGATGTCGATATTTCAGTCTTGGGTTGTTACGCTTGAGTTAACTGAAAAGCTTCACAATTGCTCCTTGTTTAACTAACTAACCCAACTTGTTGCTTTCTAGGGTATACGTATTATCTGCGCCATTTTGTTTTGGCACTGCGGCTAATTAATCGGCGCGCTTACCACCAGCTCTAGAAAAGGCATGCAGCTGCGCTGATTACGTTTTCAATTAAAAGCAACCAGGGACAAAGACGTCAAGCAGCAGACAACCGACCGGCGTGGTCACCATTTGAGGGGGGGTGGAGACGTCAGCTGTGCCTGCACAAGCTAACAAGCACAAGACAACTTGAAGAGCAAGCTGCAGCCTGACGCACAATTAATGTTAGCGTTGGCGGCTCATATCCATCAGATCCAATCAGATCAGATCAGGTCTAATGACTCATTACATGCGTAAACCTGTCCGTTTGTCCACCTTTAATTGTGCGCGTAACTAAAGTCGATAAATATTTATCGAGCCACGGCAACGAGTCGATATACGGCATCATTAATTCGTTACAGTTGTCAGTTGACTTTTTTTTCTGCTTGGCATTGTTTGTGGTTTGTCGCCACGTTAACTTTGCTTTCTATAGGCGGCGCATGCCACTGGCAAGATATTTTATTTATGCTTAATTACCGTAGAATACAAAATGAGTTGTTTTTTAACCGTTTACAGTTTGTATTACAAGGAGTACTACACATTCAACTCGTACGCCGTGTGCTATACTAAAAACGAAAGACATAAGACACAAACTTGTTTGCATATTGTATATAAAGAAAACATTGCATACTTTTTAGCGACAACTTAAAAAAAATGTTCAATGGATATTTTAAAAGCATGTTGCATATTATTGGGACTCTTCAATACAGTTTTGTAAGCGCTGATAAATTAGACAACAAATTGTTTTCTACACAAATTAAACTCTGTTGGGTATGAAAAACATTGCAGTCTTCTTAGCATTTGGTTGACTGAATGATTCTCAGATTGAAATTTATGTAAAAACATTGAGACTTCAAATTTAGAGCAACATTTTTGAATATCACTTTAAAAGCATAATTTATGAATATTTCGTTGAACTTCGCCCGCACTGGCGCCGTTAACAAATTAATAGCCCGCACATACAAGAATGAAAAGACGCCACCATCACCGAACGCCGATCATTACCCAAATTTGAAATGTTTTCTGCGTTCCGGAGGCTACCGTAAAAAAAAAAACCAACAACACACGATGTGTTTATATGTTTATAATGCCATGACTTTGACTTCCATTTCAATGTTGGCAACAATGTTGATGATTAGACAGCAAAACGTGAAGGCAGCGCACGCCCATTGTTGAGCTAGGTCCCAAAGAAATCGCAGCGGTGGCACCATGTCAAATGCCCAATTAATCACATGCCCCCCAACCGCAGCCAAGTTGAGTTGTATTGGGCCCAACATGGGTGCCTACTTTCTTCACACATCAATCACAATCGACAAAGTTGTCAGGCAGTGCTGTTAATTATTTCAGCTTCTCAAAAGATTAATTAAAAATTTTTCCAGCTATTTTATTTGTAAATTAATTTTATTTTTATAATAAATAATTTATAATTTATAAGCAATCGTCTTAAGCCTATTTACAGCAAGCTTAGGCGAAAATAATTTAATTAACTTGTACTTCTAATCAAACTTCCGAACTAGTTGGATATAAGTAACTATATATGCGCCCCGAAAAGTCGCTGACTAAAATTTTACTCGGTGGTCGTTAGCCAATGGTTAAAGCCGCTCAGCGAATAAAAGTTCGCGCCGGGTATTTTGTGGGCAGCAGCGACATTGGATCCGTATTATTGGGCACCTCTGCTACAGGTTGATCCTGATATTGTCCTGTGGGCTGGTAGGCGCCGTAGGGATCGGAGCGACTGGCCCAACCACCACCCTGTGACTCATAGTTGTAGCTTTGGCCGGCTAGCTGAGCCTGGGTCTGGGCATTGCCGTGAATGTGCAAATGAATCTCCTTGCTGGGCGGATGAGGTCCATGTGGGGATCCGGCCAGACCTGTGGGCGCCCACGACAACTTGGCATGTGGATTCCAGCCGGGATAGCTGAAGCTTGGTGCCGAATTCTCGTACTGGCCAAACAGGCTGGTCTTTAGCGTCAAGAACTTGCCCAGAATGGCCAGGGCGTTCATCACGACCAGCACCTTAAGCAGGAACAGCGATTTCATGCCAATGGCAACTAGAAACGCAACCATCGCTGAGAGAACTCCAAACTTAAAGATAATAGGTACCAAGGCCATTTGTAGACGTCGAATCTTGCCAAAGGTACGACCCTCTGTAAAGAATGAAATGAGAAAATTGATATAAATAGCGATAATCAAGTAATTCGAAAGTTTGTTGCCTAAGTCTTTTGTTTCTGCAAGTATCTCAAGTACCAATAAAACCTTGAAAGTATGACCACAGAAATTAATAGTTGAATTGGTATCGCTGCCAAATTAAGCTTTGCTTTTATTTATCCGCTTATAGCGATAATTTCATAAACAAACAGACCTGAACGCTTAGCTATGCGAAAGTCCATTAAAAAGAGGAGCCCGAAACGCAAAATAAATAAAAACATAAATATTTTCTCAGCATTTAAAGATGCGTGTACGCTTTTTTCTTTTATAAAATAATCATTTACGCGAGTCTAGAAATTAAAAAAATAAAAAAAATATGCGGAAAGTGAAATTACCACAAGGTGTTGCTCTGAGAAAAAAAAAGTCCCGTACTTAAGACTCGTAGATCATCTTTCAGCTGACTCAATCCGAAAAAAAAATATTATGTCTTTGTGCTCTGTGTTAACACCTTTTAAGCATATTTGCTGTTTGTCTCTTTTTTCTTCTCTTGTTTCTAGTTGTGTTCAGCGAGTCTGTTTCATTGAAAACGAAAGTGAGTCCGAGCAGCGCGATGGCAAATCAAATTTGATTAGAGAGTCGCTAATCAGCCGCAATCATCGTTGATTGAAAGGGCCAAAGTAGTGTTATCCGTTTGTGTAAAGCATTCAATGACTTACTAATTGCTGTGAAATGTGGTGCAGTTGCGGTCACATATTACTCACCCACTTTGGCAGGCTTTTCATCGTCGTCGTCAAAGAGACTTTCACTGAGATCGCTGCGCAGCCAGCTCCAGAGTGTGCGCACCATGCCCCACACGCTTAGATCTGTGGTATCAACAGCCGGCTGCAGTTGATTCTTGTTGCCGGTAGTTGTGGCAGCTACTGCAGCTTCTTTATCTTTTGATGGTTGCTTCTTCTCCTCCTCCTCCTCCTCGTCATCGTCCTCATCATCATCATCATCGTCATCCTCATCGTCATCATTCGCATCATCAGCGTCCTCGTCTTTGTTATTGCTGTCAGCTGCCTGTGTAGCTGCTGCCGCCTGCTCGGCTTTATCTTCATTGTTATTGGCATCAGACGGCGGCTTTTCGACCTTTTTGTTGAGCTTGGCGCCCAGAGCGCAGCTCAAAAAACACAGCGCCAACAGCAAAGCGAGCGCTGAGCGTCGCGCACTTGAACTCTTTGTGAGAAACTGAAAGTACACAACATTTTGGAGAAATTATAACAGTGTGTGTGAGTGTGTACCTAACTGCATTGTTCAGCTATGACAACAAAAGGCGCTTAAAACGCATTTCGTCATAGATATATGCGACATGCGGAAATTGCATAAACGAAAGACTTAGGAAGCGAACCTGATTTTGTTAAACACTGTAACCGGCCAGACTCTGTTACATTGCCATACAAACGTGCACGCTGTTAAATGCTTTTCAGAATTCACTTAAAACACCTTTTAACTAGCATACTTAACGCACTCATAAAATATTTTATGACCCACATGTTACTTGCAGCAATTTCCATTTGAACCGCAAGAGTCGCGGCTTTTATGTAATGCTCTTGCGGTCAGGAAACTAGTTTGTGAAATTTGTGTCAACATATTCGAAGTTATGAGCTTTACGTTGTTTTTGTTATTGTCTAAGCTTCCCAAATAGTGGGCAGCAATTTATATGTAAATATTTGCACTATGTAAATGATGCGAAAAACCTGACTCATAAATCCTAAAACATTTCCTAATATTGGGCTTGTTGCAAAAAAATGTTGTGAGCGGATTTAAAAAAGTGAAATTCCAATAAAAAATACGTTTTATTTATACGATAAGAACTAACAACAACATTTTAACTTTTAGCCCTAATAGGCCCTTAAATAACTTTTCATAATTTCTTTTATTGTTTTCTGAAAGACGAGAAGCTTTCCATTTTCATGTTTTCAGAACCAATTATAATTATAGGCCAGATGCCGACACATAAATAGAAAATCTGTTTATGATTTCTAATTGTGCTTGCCCTCAAAAATTTCCCTGGAGCGTAGCCAAAACAGACAAAGAACCATTTAATTTCTACGCGTAGGTTTAGCATCACAAAAGTCGTGCAAATTATGTGGAACTAACGGTTGGCTTCATTCCAAGTAGGCAAATGCCATTATTTAGCGCAAGGAATTAATCAAAACTGATTCTGAGACAGTTTAATTAGTTGGAATCCGTTGGCTTAACATAATTTTTGACCGCTTTGTATTATTCAATAAAACTTATTTAAAGCATTTGATTTCAGGGCATTGTCTGTTTATTTTCATTGATGTCGCTGTTAAGTCTTTTGTTTCTTTTTTCGCGGTCAAGTTTTTTGGCTCAAATGCTGAATTTATTTTCTTGTAACTGTAAAGCGAAATCTGCCAAGTGGCCTTGATTAATTAAGTATTTATTATATATTTGGAAAGGTGCAACTGCAGCTAACTAAAAGAAAGGCTTTTACGATGATGCAAGAAACGTAGAAATTCGAAATTAATTTGCGCTTTCATTCAAATATAAACACAAGTGATAAACAATATGGAAAAGGGCGCTCCAAATGAGTTTTATTTACATATTTTCTGTTTAGACTGACCGATTTGGTACGATCGATTGTGGATGACAGTTTTTCCAGCTTAGTTTCACTTTGAATGTAGTTTTTGTTTTTAACCAAACTGCACCCAAATTTATAGCTGCAGCATAATTTAATTTACATCTTCTCATTTGATTTGGTAATACGATGTAACCCACATTAAAATTCACTAATCCACATCACAGGTGACGCGGTGAAATTTTTACTTGTGGAGTATTAAGTAAATGCTATAAAACTTCATGGTATAAATATTTTTAGCGAGGCCTAAAATTTCGCCAGAAACATTTCGTCGCATTGTTGTTGAACACTTGACATTTCTGCTAAAAGTCTTTATATTATGAGATGATCCAGTCTTCTATATGCTTGGGTTGGGTTCGGTTTTGTTTGCTGAAATTGTTTAACACTTATTTAAAATTTAGCACTTTCAAGTACGTTGATGACTCAAATTAGCTTGTTAAAATGGAAAGTACTTTTCCGTTGTCACAAATCTTATGAAATAACTGATTATTCTAGCTATGGGAAATGTCTAGACTTAATTATGATTGATAAATATGAGTGTTTAGGCATTTTAAAAAATTCCATGAATCATTGTAAATATTGTCACACATGGCACAAAAAACTAAATTACCCTAATGAAGTCTAATTACTCAACATTAAAAAATTAACCTTTTTATATATTGTTATTATTGTGTAGTTTTGTGGCCAGACTATATAATTACACTAATGTTTCCCTTTTATGGGGCTCATTGAATCTTCCATAATTTTCTTTTATTTATTTCTTTGATTTAGGTGACAAAGAATTTTTGTGTGGGCTGTCTTGTAAAATAAGATGTATTCATCTGAAATTTTATGAATTTTTAACGGCACCACACCCCAAAAAAAGTCACATAAAATTATGAAATAAAGCTTCACTGTCTCTATAAATCTTATATGATGATATATTGTGCAAGTGGTCATAAAACTATAAAAATAGCATTAATAAAATCATCTTTAAACCCGCGCGTAGCTAATGCAATTAAGGCACGTGGTAGATACAAGATACGACAAAACAGCAGATGCATAAATGTAATTACAATTATCTAATGGCGATATGCGAGTTTGTAACGTAATGCGGCAGTAAAAGTCACAGTTCATGACACAAAATTCGAGTGACCAACAAAACGTGTAGAAAACGTAAAACGCGCTAATAATAGACCACTTAAAATACTTAGACTTGGCCAACAAATGCCTCAATAGAAAGTTTACTTTTTGGCAAGGCGACAGATACAAAGCAAAGCCAAATAACAAAAACATTGTAAACATGGCCAGAACTGTGTGCCATCAAAAGCATTTTGTAAATGATTGTTGGGCTCTTTTGTCACTGCGACTCCTTTGAGTTGATTTTGGAGAAAATAATAAATTAGGAATTGGGGTAAGGCGGCCACAGAGCACGTGCCAGGCATGAGAATTGCTTTACAGCTGGAAAGCATTGATTGTGGTTTTGGCACAAAATGCGTATTGATCAGTAACAACATGTTCGAATTTCCATCTGTCCACTTCTCTGCAAGGCAGGATATATTTGAAACTCAACCAGATTGGATCACTATAACTATCAGCTGGTTGAAAATTTTAATTATTTTATGAAAACACACATCTGGCTGCAAGTGTATTTAATATTCGGCAAGTCAGAAGATAATTATTGTTTTGGTATTTTTTTCACTTACCAGCATGATAATAGGTTTTGGTAGCAGCTGTTTGCTGGGATTATGTGGTTTCACTTGATAATTGGCTGTTGTGTTATTTCAATTGTATCCTTAATTATTTCATTGAACTCTTGCTGTGAATTAACTAACTGCAACGTCTTGAACGCTCCAACGACTTTCACGCAACGCTCGAAACAACTGGTAGCCAAAACAAACCGAATGAACACGCAAATTGTTTAAACTTAGCCAAGGCGATGCGAATCAAAATCGTATCGAATTTGTTTGCTTCTTGGCTCGCGACTGCAGCGCTTGAGATGTGCCCGTTGACTGCCACTTGGCCACGGTCTCGGGCAGCAGGTAAGGTCTGGACTTGGACTTGCACTGGGACTGAGACTAAAACTTGGACCAAGCGAATTTGCTCTCGACAGACCAGTCTCGTGTGTGGCTATAGCCAGCGCTTCTTTAACATGTTTGCTTTGTGGCGACGACTCTCGCAACACGCGCTCTCAGTTACAATTTCGTTTTCAACACTTTCTTCACAATTTTCCCCTAAACGGCAGCAGCAGCAGCAGCAGACGATCACATCAGCCGGAGACCCGCACCAAAAGTGCCGACTCAATGTCGTCGCAATCTCCGTTTTCGGCTCCTCCGCTTTGTTGACTCTATTACGAATGGTCGTACAATGGGCCAGAGCATAAAACCGTTTTGCGAACGTGACAAACACGCTGCTGACGTCACAGCCGAGATCGACGTACCCAAGCGTGTTTAACCCACCCAACACTAAAGCCAAAGCCACCCAATTCCGCTCGAGACAACCTATTGCCCTGCTGCTCAGACAGTTGTTGCCTCTCACGTTTCACGCATTCGCATTGCAACATGTGGCAAACGCACTTTCGAGTATCACGACTATCACAACATTTCGCCTGAGACATAGGACTCTATCTCTTGAAATATATAAAACTCATTTGACTATTCCAATCAACTAATATCTAATAACTAGTAAGAACGTAATACTGTTGCAAAGTTTATTATCGGATGTAAACTTTTTTTATTTTGGAAAAATATACATCCCGGTTTTTTTTCGGTTTGACATTTAGATCATTAGAATCTAATGGTCCCAGCTACAGGATTTTATCTGTTCACTTAATCTGACTGGCGCTTCGTACTACTACGTATACAATTTTTACTATGCTATCCGTAAGTAGCTTTCAACTAACCACAGAAAGAGCGTTAAAAGTTCGGCTGCTTTTTTGCTTGCCTTGCTCATTTCTTGTTTTGTATGTAAACCCATCAAATTTGCCTTTTAGCCGCTCTTTTGTGATTGTTGTGACCCATTTCTCCATTTCTCTCTATCTGCCTCTCGCCAGATCTATCTCTCTTTCTCATTGGGCAGCCCATTCACTTAAAGCTTAAAGATCTCTTCCTACAGCAGCTGCTTTGCATGATAAAAGTTTGCCCTGATAATCATATTTTATATTGGAGCATTTTGTGTGCTGCAAAGAATTTTGATTTGTGAACTAACAAATCCATTGATATGCATTGATAACAAACTTAACAGTTAGCTAGAACTTTAATTTGGGCTTCAATGGAATGACTTACCAATGGCTTTTCGAATTTAGGTCAAAAGTCAAGCAACTAACGATTAGCGTAAGTTATTGTCACGCTTTTGGTAGACGATTATCCCAAGTCCATTACATAATGGAACCCAACCGGGAACTGGCGGCAGTGTGTGAAATCCGTTAAGCACATGTGGCAATCGCGGCGCAATGCCAGTTCTAATGTCATGGCCAGCTGTGTACTTAAGTCGCGATGTCAACGACTTCGTCGCAGGTCTAAGTTACTGTGTCTGGATTGCCAAGGGCAAGTTCCTGGGCGACGTCTTGTTTGTTTGGCATTCGAATGCTCAAAATGTGTGAAAAGCGTTATAAATGCTATTTGTGTACATTTCTTCTAACGGTCTTTACGCCGTTTTATCTCTCAGGCTATCGAAATGACATAATTAGTCTATAACATTTGCATTTTTATGTTTATGTCGTAACTGTGCACACAATTTTCAGAAAATGTTCGATTTAACTTTGACATTCAACTCACATTGTAGAACCAAACCTTTTCTATTTATTATAAGTCAAACGTTTAAGCGGATTATAGGAACCTGAGCATAAATCAGACGATTTAAAAATAACATTGCACTAATATTTTGACATTACGCCTGTGATTTTTTTTTAAACTCCGCAACTCTACCCTAAACTTATTACTATATGCAAATTTGGTAATAATAGTAATTTGAACTCAAATCAACGTTTATCTAAAAACCATTGGTTCAAACAGTAAATAAAAGGCAAAGCAAACACATTTTCTAAGTCTAACTCTATTATATTTTTTAACTAACAACAGCAATTAACAATTGAATATATATGCATATATATTTCATAGGTCAATAAACTTATTTTTTACCAACGTTACTTTGATAGATACTCGAGTAGTAGCTCTGCCAGTTGGGTGTACTCAACGAGGCATAAGGATTATACATGTTGTTGTTGTAGTACATCGGATACAGATACTGCCCGATGACATAGGGCCAGATGCGTATCTTGACATCATTGTTGTAATAAGGACTGGGCGTTTGATAGTAATAAGGAGATGGTGTCGTATAGTAATAACCATTCAAGCTGGAGAATGTGGGCTTGGGCGTGGTGTACGGATTATATGGCGTATAGTACTGGGCGGCAGTGAACTGTAAGCAAACGAAAAATTAAATTCTAATAAAACCTAAACGAGCAAACCCTTACTTACCACAAATAAGGAAGCTAATAGCAGCAGGCAACAGAATATGTGGCCCATTTTAAAATTGTAATAAATGTACTCTTTAAATGCTTCTAGTTGACTGAAGCTTATCTTTTAGACTAACTGTGTTGATTGCGATCCATTGCCATTTTATAAACTGTGAACCGGGAAGCTGTAATTTCACGCATGGACACCTACTGAGAGCTTTGCTTCATTTTCCAGCCATTTTTCTGGTAAAAACGTTTTTTTGATACTCTTTTTTTTGTGTTTCGTCATTGAACTTGACTCATCGGGGTTGTTTACCCATTTGAAGTCGCATGACGGTGACTCCCACTGCAGAAAAAAAGCCATAAACTAATTTCGACAATTTGTTAATTCGTCGAAAACATTTTGTCACATCAACGCAATTCGATAAGGGAGACCAATTATTTCCTGGGCGCAATTTGATTTCGATTTTTATTGTTTATTCTGTTTACAAACAAGTACATCATTTGTAAATTATAATAGCAATGCGACGGCCTCGAAATGCTGTTGTTCTTGTTGTTGTTGTTGTTAGTTGGTGGCCTTCTATTTACATTATTTACACGACAAACCGACTCTTGATCGGCTCGCGAAATTAGACTACATACAATTGTACAAAACGAAACTCAACAAAAATCGTCAACAAATCTCTTAAATTACAGTTTACATATTTGTGGAAATTTACAAGCCACATTACAGGCCGTATTTTTCCATTGCAATGTTCGTTCTCTTTGCTCCATTTAATTTAATTAGTTTTTGCTCCTTCAAAGACAATAAATATTTAATTAATTGCATTCAGTAGTCCTCATCATCCTCGTCTGGCGGATCTGTCGCATACGTCAATTCGTTCAAATAGAACCATTTCTAGGGTGGATATAAATTTTGTGATTTAGTATATGTGTTCCTGATTATATTTATGATTCAGCTTTTACTTACGGGCGACTCAGTGCAGTTAAAATTATAGTCCCAATCACATATTCTGTATTCCTGATTAAAGCTCGTCTCATTGGCGCACAAATGTGGTATTCGATTGCCCTCCTCATCGCACATATGAAATATCTATCAAAGACAATCATATAATATTATTAAAGTAAACTGATAATTTTTAAAAGTTTTCGTCCATTTCTGCTGCATACTTTCAGGCGGCGCGAAAAACTTCGAAAGTTTTTTTGATTTTCTATCTCTTTCGGACTCACCTGACAATTGTATTCCATGTCGGCATAGAAGCCCACCGAACGCCGCTTGCAGTCGAAGGAGAATGTTATATTATCTAAATTCGTCCATTCCTTCGTCTTGTGATTTTGAAATACTGGACTGGCTGGCTCCTGAGCATCAATGGAAACCAGTAATAGCGGAGCTGCAGTTATTCGAGGAGTAAGTCTTTAAATTTTTAAAAATATTTAAGTCCGCTTTAACTGTCCGGTTATATTTAGGCAAATGTAATTTGTTATTTAAACCTGATAAAATCCCTTAGAACCGTGAAAGTGACATATCTACCAATGAATTGACTTATGACTGAAAGAATTCCAAATCCCCAATATGTTACCTTATTTTTTTAACAAAATCCTCTTTAAGGCGGATGCGGAAACTGTTTTTTTCTTTTTTATATAAAAGCTCTATATAAACATATACAAAACGCTAATTGAACTACAAATCAAAATCGCAGTAAAAAAACTGAAACCAGTTAATAGATTGTATTATTTTTTTAACAAAAGCAAATCATGTTTTGGATATCATTGTTACTTGGGCATACGTAAACATTTTGAGTAGTATAAATACATTCATATTGATTAAAAATAAGAAAAGGCTTTTTTTAACGGATAGTTTACATACCATCTATGTAGTGATAATAAGTAATTATAAATTTCTTAGCTAACTTGGTCTATCTATGTTGATTTTCCTGTGTTTTTATTATTTGTTGGATTATTTACATTATTTACAAAAATATTAAATTTACATTAATTAGCTAACTTTGTTTATCAATGTCTGCTTTTGGTGTGTTTGTATTGTTTGTTTTAAATTTTTTATTTTTCAAAAACGATGGATGTACACTCAAGAGAGCATTTACTGTAGTTCCTTTTGCTCTGAGCAGTGAACTCTAAAAATAGTTTATTTTGGTTTAACTATTGCTATTGCCACTTATTATGTGGCTCGCGTGTGCCATTGATTCGGCCTCTAAGCTGTCGTCTAATCGACGCACTTAGCATTCAATTATTCTGCCAAGTCGCGTCGTCTCGTGTCGAGCTGTCTCTTGTGTTATTGGGGCCACAACTCACCTAGCAAAACGCCGGAAAGCCATAAAATTCTATAACTGTAAACCATTTTTATTGGACTGCACATTTTAGCCTGTGTTTTGGTTGCCCCTTGTTTGTTTTGGCTGCTCTCTTGGCAGCACGCCGATGTCCAAAAGCTGCACTGCGTCTGTCCCGCTGCACGGTTCGTCTTGCTATCGCACTCGCTCTTCACTCGATCTCCCTCGCACACACACACACACACACGCAGAGTTTGCCGCGTGCTACGCGTCCATTTAGCTGGCAGTTTTCAATTAGGAAGCGCGGCTTTGTTTATGGCAGCAGGCACATGGCTAAAAAGAAAAACAAAAGATGAAAAAAATATGAGCTTGTTGTGGCAACTGCAAACAACTGTTAATTGATGCCCAATTTTGTTTGGCCCCAACACAGAAATTCATTAACTGAAATTACAAAATCTTCATCAGAGGCAGCAGCCTCCATTTGTGGCTGCTATTTACATGGGCGGGCCAAGCCCGCAAGATTTGGGCCTGAGTCATGCGCCGGATGCTGGCCGATTGAACGATAACGTCAGCTGCTGACGTCAGCGTGACACGCACCTCCGCACCCCCGCACCCATCGCACCCACCGCATAACATCAGGATTAAATTGGTCTAGACACTGTCTTGACCCACTTGCTGTCGCAACAGACATACGTCTGTCTGCCTGTCAGTTCTAAGCCGCGCATTCAGAGGTATTTCCATAAGCATTGCTGCACATCAATCATTTGACAACGACTGCCAAATTAACACAACACAACAAAAGAGAAGGAAGAGAAGAAGAAACAAACGTTTGAAATGCCATTAAAAGACAATAATTCAATGGCAGATCCAATCAGCAATAGAATTTATATATGCAAATTGATTTGTTGTCTTTTTTTCTGTTTTTTTTTTGTTTCTGACTGACAACCGGCGAGAAAAAGAAAGAAACCAATTTTAAGACGACCTTGCTCACGATTGCTTTGTTTTCGTTGTTGTCGTCTGGGCTAACTCCAATTAATGTGTCAAGCTCGGGTCGAACTGGAGCCGCAACTGGCCTCCAGACCTCAGCGACCCGATTGAGCGATTAGCGCAACGTTGATTGCATTTTATTGTGCGACGATCTTTCTCTTCAACGAAATCCTTGACATTTTTCTTCTTTTAAAATTTATGAATGCCGGCTGCGTAGACAACGCAACAGCGATTAACATCGGCAACAGACAAACATAATCGTAAATTATTTTGCCTCCCCCGCATTTGCAACTAATTTCTGCGGCAACAGGAACAGCTCCAACTCCAGACCCAACTGGCCTACCACAAAATGAATGATATGCAGATTCAGCTTCAGCTGCCGCTCGCTAAAGTGAAGGCGACGTTAAAGGTCATCAGCGGCCAGGCAGACGTTGCAACTATCCCAGCCAGGCGGGAGGCAGGGCAAGGTGCAGGGTTAAGCCAAAAAACTCATCTGCAGGCAGACGAACAAAGAGGCGCCTGGAAGATGACACAGCAGCCACTGTGCGTCCGTCCATTGGCTGTTTGTCTTTCACCTTTTAGTTGACCATGGCGCCTGCCATAATTGATGGGGCTGCCCGCCTCCCTTCTACCCTCGCTATTATGCCCCCATGCTGCAACTATTGTCAGAGCCAAAGCTTTTAAGCGTGCGTCGAAATTTCCGCAAAAAAACAGACGAGGCAGCTTGCGCGTCTTATGAATTGTAGGGTAATGCCAAGACCCTTTTGAATATGCTGTGCTCTTTGTTGCTTTTCAAAATAAACAACAAATTTTGCTCAGAAATTTTAAACCAAGCCAGGCTTGAACCTACATTGCGTATTTTATTACTATCATGAAACGCAACTCGACTCAAATGAATTCCAATATTTTGACTATTCTTATAATGAAGAAAATATCAGAATTAGGTTTACCGAATCTTACAATAACAATAATTATTTTTTGGTGTTTTAGCCCAGTTTTTTTTATTTATTAATTATCTAAAATTTGCAAGTTCTTATTCAAGTGCATTAAAAATTCGGTGTTCTGCTCTGATTCAGATTTCCTCTTCTTGTATTTTCTTGTCTTTTAATGTGCAGCGGCGTCACTTTTGACATTTTCTGACAAGCGTGAGAAGCGGCTGGAAATAACTGCGACCGAGTCTTGGCCGGGGTCTTGGGGGACCCATCCAAGACTGGGCCATCAATTTGCTTGGCTGCTTGCGAGCGGTTCTCAACTTACATAATACACGAGTAAATCCCAAACACCAAACTGAGTCGCACTTGGGCATTTGTTTCTTGTTTTGTGTGTGCAAGGCCTTGTTTGTTTTTTTTTCTGTGATTTATTTTTTTTGCATTCCATGCGCATGCGCGACATTTTTGGAAAGTTTATTTGGGATTTTGTGGCTTGTTTTGTTTTATTTTTGTATTTTTGGTAATTCGGAAGTTTGTCGGCGTTGATTTGCGAAACATCGCACTAATTTGTTAATTTTGACGCGTATCCGAAGGCGCAATGTTTGATGACTTTTTGGGGGGGTACCTATGATTTATGCAAATTTGTAATTATTTAATTTGTCGTAACACAAAATGAAACAACAACAGCAACAGCAACAGCAATAGATCCCACAATTTCGAATTTCGTTTTACATTAAAGAAAATGGTTGGCTTTCGGGCGAATGAATGCCAAAAGTGACAAAACAACTAAGAGGAAAAAGCTGAGAAAATTTTTGGTGTGCTGCAGCGGAAGCGTCGCTAATTGGCGGAACTGCTCGCCGGCAACAATACAGGTAACAAATAATGAAAGAAATGTTGAAACGCCAGATGACGACACTTGAGACGACTTATGGCCGCCGCCCGTTATCGGATACCGCACTTACATAAGTGCAAACATGGCTTAATCATCTCAGCAGCAGCAGCAGCGGCTCAATTGATTAACCCAAGTTGCTGCAGATCCCAATAAGATGGGGTTGAAAATGGCTATAAAGCTGTAGATTGTGGCGCTGCAGTTGACACTTGGACTTTTGCACACATTTTTCAACGCTATTAAAATCCCGCCAGCGGCTGAATTAACAGCAACTACGACAAAATTTCATTTAATTGATCAACAGCAAGAAAACTTGTTAGCTGACCAGATTGACCAGCAATCCAGTCCCCTGTCCGCGGTGCCACCCCTCGATTATTGGCCTTGAAAAACGGTACGCAGAAATGCGCTTAATACGAAAAATCAATATCGAAAACACACACACACACACACAGCAAAGTTGCTGCCAGGCAGCAAATCAGTTAAATGAAGAAAAAAAAAGTTGATCGCTCGCCAAAAAAAAAAACCTGCTCAAAGTCGAACTTGTACTAGATGACAGAAAAAAGATAACTTAAAATGAAACAGCTACACCAAAGCGCGCTAATAAAACATAAATTAAAAAAAATATATACACATATACATACGATATGATATCTGCCAAGATTTTAAACAAATAAATATTGCAAATCGGAAACCCCCCAAAAGATCGCTTCGCTGGCGTGACAAAATTAACTGATTGTAAGATTATTTCATAGTTGACACATAAAATTAATAAAACTCAAGCCAAATGAAAATCTTATATATCATAAAGTTTTGTTTAAGTTTTTTTGGTCAAATCATTAATAAAAATTAAATGTGTAAATTTCAAATAAAGAAATTCAAAAAATTGTTAAAATCAATTTAAACAAATTAACATGTTGAACAACAAACAAAAGAAAAAAGCAAAAACAAACAAAAACTTCGGAAATGAAGAAATAACAAATTAAATAAGGAATTAAATATTATTTAAATCAATATTCTTAAGTGTTTAAAGCATAAAAAGAGATTTCAATTTTGATTGATTTTTAATTAAGAAAAGTTGCTTCCGCGGTTTTTTTCTTTACATCTTCCATATAACTAATATATTCCCATAAAAACTATTAAATATAAATTAAGTTGTCATTCATACACAAAAAGCATTACAAGGGTATTACATTTTCGCCACCCCGAAGATGACTGCCTTTTTCGGTAATTTTTCAAATTAAGCTAAAACCCGATTTTGTTGTTAACATTTGGATCTTGTCAGCTCAAAAGGCCGCTCAAAACTAATAACTCATTAGGTTTCCATTAAACACAGCCCCGTCAAGCGGCAATCGACGGCTCGCGCGACCGATCGATCTTTCTCATGGATCGATCGATGACTTAAATGCCATCAGTTCGATCGACAACAAAAGACAAACAACTGCAAATCGGCTACCGATGCGAACGGTTCCCCCAAATGCCGCTGACCAGCAGCAGCGTCTGCTTCTTCAGCTGCGTTTAATCGCCGTACAATACGACATTAACATATCAGCTATTCGTGTGGTTTTATTTTAAATTCGAGTATTCGTTACAAGGGCAGCAAACAACGAGCAGAAGTTCAGTTATCTAGGCAGATACTCATCTACTGCCCATCAGCTGTATATATGCATAAATCGATGTTTTTATATAGATTTGATTACCATTACCTTGCACAATTCGCTACGGTAACAGCCCATCGAAGGTGATTTGATTGATCGCATTGATTGTTGCCTACCGTAACGCTCCTTTACCAAAAACTAAAAGCAAAATACAAAAAATAATGAAATAAAAACTCATGCGGTTTTTATAGTGCGAATTTGGCCACCGGCTACCATTGACCAAGTGCCTCTGAAGTGGCGATTAGGCTGCCTGATCAACAACAGATGATCACACATTTATCGGAAATATTAAACCATACTCTTTGAAAAAGGCAACAAAAACGGGTATATTGCCATTGAGCAAATGAGTGTAACAGTCAATTTATATATTATTGAATACGGTAAAATTTGTATTTTAAAATTGGTTTAGTTTTGACAAAGTTATGGAATTTTAAAGTTTGTCCTATGCCGAATTGGGAATTTTTTGGTAAAATTCTTACATGACAACCGACCAAAATAATGTATTGCAGATTTAAATGCCAAGTTATATATAATGTTAAACCATTTATAAAAATGTATGCCTCGGCAAAATCTGTTTATTTTTAAGAAAGTTACGGAAGTTTAAAGTTTTGACCAAGCTTTAGAAGTTTGAATAATTTAGGGAATTTTTGCATGTATTTTTACCAAGAAAAAGCCAGAATATAATAAACAAAAGATTTTCGTTTTTGAAAGTAGTATTAAGCTAAAGGTGTTGCGTGAATTTTCTAACCGGTTGGCATCCCTGTTTCAAATGCTAACTGAGTTCAAGGCTCGCCACGTGTCGTATACGTGATGTGCCGGCTGTTTGGCCAAATGGTTGAGCACGTTGCAATTGCCTTTTCACACAATTAAGCATCAGTAACAGCAGCAGCAGCAGCAGCAATAGCAACAATTACAGCATTAACTAACTGCTTTGTAATGTGGCAGCAATAAATTTTATGTAAATCGTTTTTGCTTTAAGCAATTTTTTTTTCATTTTATTTTTATTTTTTATTGCGGTTAAAGAAGAAAACGGTGCACAGTTGAACAATGCAAATGAATTACACACAGCATTGTAAAACCCCAACAACGCCAGCGCCAGCGGGCCAAATGATGTGCAAGCAATCGCAGACACAGATGCACACAGCCAGCCACACACACACAGATACACACACTCACACACACATTTACAAGTTAATACACGCGCGAGTCTGTCAGTTGGTTAAGCTCGCTTGGCTTAAAGATTTTCCAAGAATGCGCTGCCAACTATGCTGAGCGGGTGGCTCTGCTATGCCAGTCAAGTGTCTTTACACACACACAAACACACACACACACACATACTTGCTTGGCTGCTGCATATTGCCAACAATAACAAGAAAGAACAATTGTATTTAGTGTGCCGAAGAATTAATACCCTTGCAAATATATAGAAAATATGCTTATGATAAAAGCCAATTGTTTCCAATAGAATTTTATGAAATAGTATCCGATGTTTATACAATATTTAAAATATTTTCAAGATTATTAAGAAAATGATTTAGTTTTCTCATTCTCTGTCTTTCACATTTTATGTCACAACTATAATACTCACTGCTAGGGTATTATAACAACAACACAACATCGGCAACAACAAGTTTTTTGTCGCTGGCACTTTTCGCATTTATCGACTGCACTGCCGTTGTCCACATCTCGGCAACACAATTGCAACTTTTTACTCATGAATAAAAATAGCTCAAATCTCATTTAATAGGATTTGACTGAGCTGTTTCTTAATAGGGTTCTCTATAAACTGACCAAAACTAGAAATCATTTTGATTATTTTTTTGTGTATCTTTTTGAGAAATTCTTAGAACTGGAAACATGATCAGAGTAGTAGCCAAAACCACAAAAATCCCCCCACAATCTGGCAAATAATCTTTTGCCGTTTATATATGTATATTTCTGTCTATTCTGGCCACATTGTTGGTAATGGCAAAGCTTAAACAATTACATTGGCAAGTGCTTGACCAGATAGCAGCAACAGCAGCATCAGCAACAGCAGCAGCCGCCGCAACTGGTGATCAAATTAAGGCCAATGCTTTCGCTGGCCTCAAACGGAATTTTGGCCATTTGCGTTTAGGCATTAAATATGTTAATAGCAACGCCATCGATACATCATTAAGCGTTACAAGGATTGCATAACCAATGCCCAGCCAAGCCATCAAATATGGAGCACGGCGGCACGCATTGTGTAACAGATTGCTGCAAATGCAGCTGGGGGTAACTGGAGCAGAGGATTTCTACCTACCATTGAGGGCCAAGAAAAAAGCGTGGCGATGGCTCGTTAAAATTGCTATCCAACTGAGTTTTAAAGGGCCACTCTTTCTCCCTCTCTCCCGCTCTCTCTGTCTTTCTCTTTCTCTGGGTAGCACTTTAGCGAATTTGCATTTGGCCTAAGCAGCGTGCGATCTGACGATGTTTAACACAATTACGATTTATGTAATAAGTTGTTGGTTTTTATTTTATTGTAATTTTTTTTTTGCACTGGAAAAACTATTTCTGTTGTTGCTGTTGCTGATATTGCTGCTGTTTCATCGGCAATTGTTGTTGGCGTTATTTCGTTATTTCGCCACCAACAGCATTTTTTGTATTTTTTTTTTTTTATAAATATTGCTCTTTCTTCACACGCACAGCAGCACTAATACCAATCGACAGACAGCAGTTTACACTCAAAGCTCACACGCACACACACTCACACACACACACATTAACATATACACATACACTTGGGCAGAGAGTAGCGCGCGCGTCTCCGCGTATCCGTCAGATACAAAGGCAAAAGACAAAGCAACAACCGTTCGCTGGGGCGCACGTCGCACGAATAAAAAGCCAGCGCCGAGCCAAACAAACACTTGACGGCAAAAGATTTTAATTTTAACTTTAGCTTTGGCTTTGCCTTTGCTTTGGTTTTGGTTTTTGATTTTGGCTGCAAAAGCACACAAAAAACACAAAACGCAAAACCACAGAAAACAAATTTGGTTAAACCGTAGAAAAAACTGTAAATATCTTTCGTCAACGAACTTTTTTGGCCAAATGCATTTGGTCACTGGGCTCGATTTGGCACTGAAGCTGCGGCTAAACCAGACGCCTCTGAATTCGTTCGCTCAACTGGTTCGCAAGACGTCGCTCAAATTGTTTTTATACGCACGCTCAGCTGAGCGCACTCGGCCACAGATTCAACTCAGCTTCAGCTCAGCTTCAGCTTCAGCTTTAGCCTCCCATCTGGTAGCCAGCTGCCGTCTGCAGCGGCAACTTCGGCTTTGGCTTTGGTAAAGAGCCAAACTAGCCGAGGAATTGAGGTAGGTTGAGCGCAAGCGCACTGAATGAATCTGCGCGCGGTGCTGCCAACTTGTTGCATTGTTGAGCGTCACAAAAGCAAACAAAATAAGCGCACATTTCGAATCTCATTCATAAAGATTTAGTCGGTACCATAAGCATAAACACACTGAAAGAAAAAAAAGTAAATAATTGGTTTTAAATCTGCTGAATTTTAAAATACATTAAAAAACTTTCAAATGACAACTTATTGAAACTTAGACATTATACTAAAAGGATCTGCATGTTGACCTAAAGAAGTGTTTGTGTGTATTTGGAATTCGATTTTTAAAATTCCTTTTTAAAGAAACATTTTCGACCACATTTAGACTAGTATATCAGACAGGCGTTCGATTTACTTAGAAGAGACTTGATTTCTCATTGATGCAGAGATTTCGAACTTTAAATTATAAAAACCAGCATGTGCGTCATTCATATATATAAAATATATATTTTGATTGAACTTGGTAGAGACTTGGTTTCTCCAAAAGCACATAGAAACAAGCTACAATAATTAAAATTTTGATTTCCTAAACATACCTCACTCCTCCCATAAAGCTTAAAAATGCTGTCTGCCGGGGTATTAAATCAATAGCACCCCAAAAATAGTTTTGCCTACTTGTTTTATGCTACTCAGGCAGCTGGACCAGTTCTGAGCTGAATTTGCCGCATTCAGCTCTTGTTTGATTAACATAATTAAATATAAATGCGAGCAAAAGCCAAAATACATTTACATAAGAACAACTTTTAGTTTTGGCCAAAAAAAAGAAGAGAAACAAAAGCAAAATCAAATGTTGTTAAATGTATTTTTATTTTATTTTTATTTTTGTGGCTTGTTGACTGTTAAATCGGCATCAAGTTCATCATCAAACACGTCTGATTGTGCGAGACTTGGGTCTGGCCCGTCCGCCCGCTCAACTGGTTGGACACGGCTTCGGCTGCGGCTGCGGCTGCGTCTCTGGCCCATAAGATCTGGCTATTTGAATGCCAAAGGCATTGCTTTGCTCTTTTCACATTTTGGCTTAGCTGTTTTGTGGCACTAAAAAGCAATTTATGATGAGCGCGTCAAAGTGCCAGAAATTAAAAATTTATGACCATAGATGACGGCGAGGAAGACGAAAATTGAACAGCAACAGCAACAACAACAACAGCCGCAATAGCCAAGCGGCCCAGCGGCAATGCGAAACTTAAATGTCAAACTAATTTAAACAAGACGCTCCATAAAAACTGGATTAATTAAGGTGGCAGCCGTTTTGCTGACGTGTGTTTGTTTCTTCTTGGGGCGATTGATAGTTGATCGCACAATAGCAGCAGCTAATGAAGGAAACTATTGATAAACACATGAGTGATTGGCCAATTGAGCGATTGACAGATTGTCAGATTAACAGTCTGAGTGGGCTGCAGCAAAAACAAAAAGCAAATGTTTTGTCTGTGTGTTTCGTCTACTTTGCATGCGACAATTGCTTTTTTGTATAATTAAATTCAAATATCTATTTTAATTAACAAGCGCCCAGCTAACGGGGCGTATGTGCAATATCTTGTCTTGTTATTACACTTATTCAATTAACTCAAGTGTCTGTCTTTTTACACACTCTACAAAGTTGTGTTGTTTTTTGTGCCTGGCAAAAGGAAAGGTGTTAACCTTGTCGGACACGCATCGAGGCACACACACACAACCACACTCGCACACACACGCGACTGGGCGTCGCACTGGTTTGCCTTCCAAAATTTCCAATTGCATTTGCATTGGCCATTAAATGAAGAGCCCTTCACAAGAATTTGAACAGCTTGAGCAAAAGTGAAAGTTTCATATTTATCTACATTATCTTTCTGCCCCTCTCTGTTAATTTTTGGCTCCTAAATTATTCCTGGCCTTTCAAGTTCAAGGCCATTTATTGGTCATTGGTATTTTAAGCTGCGCTGGAATCTCTTGGCATTTACTTTCATATATGTATGTATGTGTGTGAGTGTGTTTGTAAATACCTGCGTATATCTCATATATCAGCTGTTGTTGTTGTTGTTGTTGCAACACTTGTGCACACAAATTATGTCCATAATTACGTGGTTGTTAATCGATTTTTAAGTTGTTCCCCCAACTCTCGGTTATACAACAAATTTTTAACACCTTGCGGACAATGGAAATTGATTTTGTTGCTATCATTATTATGACTATTGTTGTTGTTGTTGTAGTTGTTTATAGCATTGGCATTTTGGGGCGCGCACTCGTTTCTTGAACCAATTTCAAATGTATTCAAAAAATAACCGAGTATATTCAGCTCAAGTCAATCGGAAAGTCAATAAAATATCAAGTTTTATATGCATCAGGTATTAAAAGCTGTTGCCAAGCCGCACACACTCACACACATAATCTAAAAATGTTTGCATTCAAAAACTAAATGCATGTTAGTATCTAGAGCATGAAATTCAACTGGCCGCCTGACTGGACTTTACTGAACTGGACTTAGACTGGACTTGCAGCAAGTGGCCAGTTGATTGGCAGAGCGATTTGAGCCTAAAACCAATTGGCTTAGCTAAAGCGCATTTGAATTGCGCTGAAGGCAAAACCAAAACAAGCAAAAAAGAAGAACTGATCTGAGATTATGAACGAGAAAATACCCTGGCAAAAGAATATGTACCTAAATCATAGATTGATTATTTAAAATCAAGTATAGAATGAGTATTGAGGAATCAGCCAAGTTAATATATATTACAGCTTAAAGTTGAGCACTTCCATTTAATTTATTAAATATTCAAAATTCCGATAGATTGATTTTTTTTTTTAAGGGTATAGTAGGGTATAGTGTAACAAGCAACGAATTGGGGGAATGTACTTAACTAAAAAGTTGATCAGCTATCGACCGATAATGCCTAGAGACTTTTTGCGACCAATGCTTAGATTTAAAACTGTTTTTATCGGTTAAAAATCGACTGTACTCTATATTGCCAAAGAATTGCAATTAGAGATGGCTTAAATATATTTATAGATATAAAAATAACTTATGTCATATTTTATATTAGTATAGTTGCTTTAGTTTCTAAGCTTGTTCGACAATAGTAATATGCTTTATCTTTTAGCTTTTTTATTTTTTTTTTTAATTCGGTAAACTTGTTGATTCTTGCCTAAAATTTTTGAAGGCTCGCGAAAAACTTTTTTTACATTTTATTATTAATTT
Source organism: Drosophila micromelanica (assembly GCA_004143825.1). Taxonomy (NCBI): domain Eukaryota; kingdom Metazoa; phylum Arthropoda; class Insecta; order Diptera; family Drosophilidae; genus Drosophila; species Drosophila micromelanica. The sequence goes on along the minus strand of SCDY01000092.1, from coordinate 9,427 downwards.
TTCTGTTACCTAATAATATTTGTAGCTAAGACGTTTACCGGTATTTCTCTAACTACCTGTTGATGGACTTGCCGACGCACGAAATTGCAATTTTTTATTAGACACGTCGTGTTGAGTCGTGCGTGTAAACATGACACGCACCCAACTCTAGTCGCGATCTCTTTTTGCGTTTTTTAGTTTTTTGTAAGCCCAAAAACATGTATTGTTATAAACCGATTAAACTCTGTTTATGTTAATCAGTTTGCGTACTTTATTTGAGTTTACTTTATAAGAAAATTTTGGTTTTGCAAAAAAGTTCTCAAACCAAGAATTCAAATATGTTCACCTTGTGATTTCAGCACAAGAATCTTGGCATTTTCTCTGTGTATGCCATATAGAGTATTTGGGACCCATCGCCCATTGCTAAAATCGTTGTGCACCTTTCAAATTCTGTCATTGTTGTTGTTGTTGTTTTTTGTTGCAGCTTGTTTTTGATACGCTTGTTGCCAGCACTCAAACAATGCCAATTGCATTTGATTTGAGCCCCAAAAGCGACTGCAACCGGCCAAGAGGCCAATTACTCAATTCGCATTCAGCGGCAACTGCAAATGCAGTTTAAAGTTGAAGTTGAGGTTGCATTTGTGAAGTGATTGGCGCTGCCACCGCCCCGAGTCCGTCCGGCCCCGACACACCCCGCACCCCGACACTCAAATTACCCAAGTAATACTAATTTTGATTGTGTATGAACATACTTGCACACACACACAGGCAGCTCACGTGCAGACATGCTGCATGCTCCCCCTTCCCTCCTTTACACCACTTGCACTCGTTTGGCGAGAGAGGGCGCTGTCGTCACCCCGCGTTCGTTTCTTAAGTCATTCGTTTTGCCTGACACTAAATTGTTGCACTAAAGTGTTTGTGTTGTTGCTGCTGCTGCTGCTGTTGTGGCTTGTTTGTTGTTGTTTGACGCTTGTCGACGCTTTCCAGCCGAGTTTGTTTTGGTTTTTATAATACCCTGTACAAATTTAAAATGGATAGATTAGGGTATATTAATTTTGTGCATGTGTATATACATATTTAATCGCGATCAGCATTTGTATTTTGTAATTCGCCCCATTTCGTCAATATCGATAAATATCGATTGTCAAACATAGAGAATATGAAAGCTAAATCTAACAAATTTTGGTTTCTATTTTCTCACTTTGTAACTTCCGAGGGCAACTTGCAGCTAGGTACAGGGCATCTCCTAGTCGTGCACTCCCGACTGATGCACCCTTACTTGCTTGAGTATTGGGTTTTGGGTTTTGCGTTACTAGTTGGGTCAGGTTGCAGATTCGAAAGTGGGTCAATTTATTACTGCAATGCATTTTTCCACTTTGCTGCTGTTGGTTGCTGCAAAGTTTTGTAGGCCATTTTTTTTTTTTTTTTGAGGAGGGTTTGCTTAAAATTAATTAACAACGAACTGAGTTTTGAGGTGGGCGTCTTGTTTGGCAGCTAGGCGCAGTTGCAAGCTACAAGCTGTCAATTAAATCATATTCGGGCCGATTCATTTCTTGGCTGGTGTTTAACGATTAGTTGTGGCCCGGTCGAAGGTCATGCGGTGATCAGGAATCGCAAGCAGCACACAAATGTGGGTTAAATGTTAGGCTGATGATGCGCTGGCTGCAAAACAAATTGCATAAGCCATTTGAACAGCGGCAGCAACAAAAACAACAGCAGCGAATGCAGTTGAAAAAATGCTGGTAAAATGGTAAAGTTTGACTGCAGGCTATAAATACACCGGGCCAACATGCCTGGCATGTGCAAGCCATTAGGGAAGACATGGCAATTGCAATTCGCTTTTTGGCTAATGTCTCCGATTTTGGTTTTATGTGTGAGAAAACTCAGACCCAACTGGCAGACAAAACGCATTGGCCATTCAGCGTTTTTTATGGCCATCTGCCGCAAATAAACCAAGGCGCAGACAACACACACAAAGCTGCCATTGTTGGAGTTGCTTTCAGCTGGCTATGCAATTCGTACGACCCGTTGGCCCATTCATCTTCGTATTAGCCATAAAGCTAAAGTTGAATTAACCAAATAAAAGCAGTGAACTGCTTGCTACAAGACTGATGCCATAAGCAGTGTGCGGATCACTGCTATAGCAGCCAGCAATTGAACGCTGCCATTTGTTTTTCGCCTAGCTGGCAAGACCGAGACATTAAATATGCCGTGTTTAGCACTGCTTGCTTACTGCAAAGTACTCGTTGCTACGACACCGTTCGTTGCACTACTTAAAAAACGGTAAGATCGGCTTGTGATCTCCACTATTATAAATCTAATTACAGTTTAAAGCTTAACAGATCCGTAACATCTCTGCTTAATTAAAAAATTCTAAATTCATGCGTCTCTTTCAAATGTCAGCAATGCTTTTTAAAAAATCATTTCAATAGTTACACACATATTTATGTGGAAGACATGCCCCTTTTACAGCTCAACTGGCGACAATTATCTGGTAATCCGACGCTCTCTGCCGAGTTCGACCAGAGCACCATTCGGTCTCTCGTTTCCAAATAATTAAACAAAAACATTGAACAAATAGCGTAAACAGATTTTTATTGAAATAGAGTTGTATAAACAAATAAACATTATTTAAATGTGTAAACAGTTACAATTAGCATCGCAGGCAGCGCCCAGAAACGTTCCCAATTTCGACAGTTGGCTGCGAAAATAGAGTAAAAGACAAGATTAAAGCAAATGGCTGAACGCCATGTTTGATACACATACAAAACACACAAACATATGTGCACACATTCACATGCACACATATTTTTTTGTTCTTTATCAATATTCATATTCATTGCTATGCATGTGCTTATCCACATTTTATAACATCTTCCTCTCTTCTGTGTCTCTCTCTCTCTCTCTCTCTCTCTCATTGCTTTGCATGTCGCTAGCATCAGTTTTTTTTTCTTGTGCTCCATGTGTCGCGCTGTTGCTGTTACGGTAATCGGCAATTCATTTCCATGGACCCCGCCGACTCTCCCTCGCTGCTTGACCCCTTGGTACACCTAACCTCTCATAGGCTATGTCTGATCGTATTTGAAGTGCACAGACAAAGCCTAGTAGAGGCTAGATTTATAAGGAAATTCATTTGGAACCGCCCCTATAAACACATACACACACACAACTTCTTGTCCATGCTTTCCACGTCTTGAACCGAAACTCGGAGGCGGATGATGACGAAAATTGAGAGAGGGAGCAGCTGCGCAAAAAACATTTGCACTGTGCCGCTTTCTTTTTGTTTCACTTACGTTTGCGTTTTAATTTATTAAGTTGTTGCCGTTTGCATCGTGCTTTGCGTACATTCGGTTCATGTCTTACTTTTTTTATATTTAAAAAAAAAAAACAACAAAACCACGGGCTAACGAGCTCTTTTCACTGTTAGTGAACAGAAACTTTCACTTTTCTTGCATTTATTTTTCGCATTTTCGTCAAGCAGCAAATTAATTGCAAGCTAAATAAATCACCAAGTTCAGACGCGAAAACTGCGTGCGAACCAAGCGAATGTCGATTCGCGAATGACCAGAAACGAACATAGAGAATGTGAAAGAGCGCAAAATTAGCGCCCAAACATCCCAGCTAGAACAACAGCAATAAGTTCATATAACCGCAAACTCAGACACACACACAAGCATATACGCTTATGCGTGTGAGTGCATTTTAAAGTTCAAGTTCAATGCGACGGTCGTTGCTGCTCCCGCTGATTGCGTCGCATTAGAACTATTGCTCTGCTCTCCAATCGTCGCACCACACATGCACACAAGCACACATCTACACACCCACACCAATGCCATGACAAAGTGCACGTACACGCAAAACGATCGCGTCGTGCTCCGTTCGTGGTTGTTGTCGGTGGCGCCGTCGATGTCTTCTAGTCGCTTTCTATTTTAAAGCTCGCTGCCACGAAGTTGCCACTCTGCTCTCTCGTTGGCGCTCGTGCTCTCGTTTGCGCTATCGTTTACCCTCACCTTGGCTGCTGCCGCCATGTACCTGCCCACATACGTCATAGACGAAACTAACGCTAGTTTCTCTCCGCGGCCTTTATTGTTGACGTAGTTCATGTTGTTGGGCCAGAAGTAATCCATGTCAGTGGAACACGAACACTTTCGATTTTTTTTTGTTGTTATTTGACGTTTTACCCGTCGCGTGGCGTCTGATAGGCGTGTGCCTAGTTTTTATGTATTTTCTCTTTATCGTATGCTTCTTTATTTTTAATTGTTAACGTTATCTATCATTTTTTTCTGTTCAAATGTTTTTGCATGTATCACTTTTCATTTTTGTTTTTTGAGGGTGACGCCTTGTTTCACAAGAATTTAGTTCTGCACTTCTTTGCTTTTTATTGATTCCCGACTCCAACGATCTTGACGCTCGCACAGTTTTGGTTTTAATAAACTCGAGTACGAGGCGGATTTAAGCTTTTATACTCTCCAGCCGGCGTCGACGTCCAATGGCGGCGCACGCAGCGTTGCAGCGTTGAAAAAAGTGGAATTCCGCATATGAGTGTGCGTGCGTGCTTGTGTGTGTGTGGACTTCTGTGTGCGCGATCGCTGCTTTCGATGCTTCATTTTATTATTTTGTTGACTTTTTATATTCGAATTCTTGGCCAGCGGAATACATACAGAAACGACACAACGACGGAATGAACATTTTGCATCTTTCGATCGTCGTTTATATTGGCAATGGCGATGGCTCTGCCATCGTCGCTGCTGCGGCCGCTGCTGCTGCACACACTCACACATTAATATGAGTTACTTGAGCATCGTTTTGTTTTGTATTTCGGTTGCCGTTTTTCACTTCGCTTTTTTTCGGCCGAGTGCTTTGCTTTTTTTTGGGCAAATTCACACACACATGGATATCTGTTCTTTCTGCAGCCTGCGTCGCCCACTCTCTCATCCAGAGGCCCCATTGTCAGACGTGTCGTTGTCGCTTCTGCTTCGCTTCTCTCTCTTCTCTGCTCTCTTCCCTTTCTTTTGCTGATATTGTTGTTGCTGTTGCGGCTGCTGCCTTGCTGGGTGTTGTCTGCCTTTTTTTCTGAGGGCGCAAATTAAGTTCGACTCATTAAACCAGTCGGATAAAAAACAAAAAAACAGCATCTGTAACTTAAGTGAAAAGCAGTTCATCAAGGAACAAACAAAATTTCCTCCTGTTTTCCTTGTCTTGCGGTCCCTTAAATGTTTCGCAACCAACTCCTCAAGTTATTGACCGACTTTACAGTAACCTGAGCATACGAGAAACTTAATGCCGAGAACATGCAACTGGAGAGGCGCCAGATGACATCTCCCAACACTGGCGAAGACATTTTAACGGCAAGCTGGGCGTTGTAACTGCTTGTGGTTAAACAGGGGCTAGGACTTTTTTTTATCATATTGGTTAGCAAAGCAAAATTTATGTAATTATTGATACACTTTGTAGCTGTTTGTATTTAATATTCCTTAAACATACGAATGTACGTTTAACATGCAAAGCTGATAAATCAACATGAACTCTCTATGCACGCGCTGCTTTTGATTACACACACACACTCACATAACATATACATATACATATCAGTCGTTCCTGTTTTTTTATTTCGATCGAATGCAATGAACTTAACAACGACTTTGCGCTTGTTTCTTTTAACATAAATATAATATACAAATTTAAAAAGCAGGAGCGCTCTAGTCGCTTACTGCCCGACTAGCAGATACCTTGTACCAAGCATATTGATGTACACCCACAACAATGAACATGGCTAAATGGATTGCCCAAAAGCAGAGAAAACTGTATTTTATGTTCATCTTTTTCTATAAAATATGCATGTTAGAAGTTATGCCAACCTAATTATACCTTAGTTATATGTCGACATAGGGTATACAAATAAAAAGTACAAATCAACCAACAAAAGAAATTCTTTGTTTATGGCGGATCCAACCTGTGTGAAATCGGCGAACAGAAGAGCGTAGTCTCTTTTCCTCGTTTCCGTCTCCGTCGCCCTCAGTTGTCGTCGCCTCAATTGGAGCGCAAATTGCGAAAGCCGCAAAACGCCAAATTGCAGCCCAATGCCGTAGAACATCAATTTTGGGTGAAGAGTTTGCATTGGGTTCATTGGCATTGGCGCATTGGCTTCATATAGCTTCATGTAGAATTTATTTATCACTTGAAATATTTTGCTAACAAATTGCAGTCAATGACATTACACTCGACAAAAATACGCACATGTGTGTGTGTGTGTGAGTGCACACATGCATACATACACAGAGCTTAAGCAGCGGATGTGCTGCGCCTGTATGCGTGGGCAGGCGATGGGACAGCGGGAGAGAGAGAGAGCGAAAGAGCGGAGAGCAGAGAGCGGCAACAGGTCACGCAAGCGTACTAAGGTTTATTCATCTCGCTCAAAATGCGCAGCAGTTTCAAAAAATCGACGCCAAGTCTGAATTTGAGGCGAAATCAATGGGTTGAATGATGATGGTGGGAAGGAGACAAGGAGAGAGAGGGAGAGGAAGAAAGATAAAGGGAGAGGAAGAAAGATAAAGGGAGAGAAGTTGCGGCTCCTGCTCAGACGAGCGCACACTTGTGCAAAGCTCAGATGACGACGACAAAAACAACAAGCTTTTGGTTAGCTCAAGTTGGGAATGTGGGAAGAGATAGCGACGAGGGAGTAGGAGGAGGAGAATGCAGGAGGCAGGCGATGCCGGTGAAACGTTCTACGACTGCGCCAAATACAATAAACCAACAACAAAGAAGGCCTGCAAAATTGTTTAATTATAAATTGTAGAAAAGAAAAATAGTCAAGCAAAACAAGGCAGCAAGCAAGCGAGCGAGCGAGCGTGCGAGCGAGATAGAGATAAGTTCTTGTTGAAGGACACACACGGTCTTTAAAAGTGAGTAATGTTGGAGGTTGTTGACTCGATCGCCGTCGGTCGTTGTTGTTGTTGTTGTTGAGTTTTGTGGTTGCTGGCAGCTTATTTTTGTTTTTGTTTTTTTGCGCTTTTTGCACTGCCCGCTACCCACATACATATGCAAGTGAGTGTGCATGTGTGTAGAATCTTTTGTTATGCGTTTTTATTTTTTTTTTTTTTTTGGGCTGTCGTTGCTTGATAGCTGCTTCGTCTTCTCTTTCTCTTTCACCCTCTGTGCATGTGTGTGTGTGTGTGTGCAAAGTCAAAGTGATTAAACTTTATGCGCAATTTATTTTGCATTCACACTCACCACAATAACAACAACAGCAGTGACAACAAAAGCAACAGCAACAAAATTATTGTTTAATTTAGCTTAAGGCGAACACAAACAAAAACACAGAAATTACTGTAACAGGTTCGGGCTCATGACACGTATACGTAATTTTACGTTTCTTAATAGTTAAAAAGGCAATTGCATTTGACATTTGCCAAACTGCTTAAGATCAACAGTTAAGCAAATTTCTATATAAATCATTCTTAATGATCTGTGTATTTGTTTATCTCATCAATATTTTTATAATAGTATTTTTTATTATTTGGGAATTTCGGAAACCAAATTTTTCATAAATTTATCTTCAAACCTTCAACTTAACCAAGTTTAAGTCGTTTTTTAGTTTTTCGTACGGTTAGTGGTTTACATGTGAGAAGTTTGACTAATCTGATTTTTAATGAAATATGATCAAGTTTTTTTAAATGAAACTAAAACTATGAATCACTGTAAATATTATTTGAAACTTGGAAAAGCAAAATAAGCATAAAACCAAAAAGTGTAATGGTCAAAGATTTGATAGGTTTCTTCTGAAAAACTCTGTATTGTAATGGCATTTAGCTTAAAGTATATACACTGATAAAGCAAACAAATCTTTTTTTAGAATTGAGGGACTATTTTGCATAGAAACAGTAATCGAAGTCGCTCTTGATCAGTTTCCATTTCGCTTTAAAATCTTATTATCTTCTGCAAGGATATATTAGCTAAATGGAGCTCATGCAACTTGCGGTATTCCACAGATAGCTAAATGACACAATCGCAAGGAATTTGCGTGTTTTCCGGTTCAAGTTGATGCCACAGTGCGTTAAATGCTGCCAACTTGCAGTTGTGGCAAGTCGCACGAGGCAGCAACATGTGTCCCAATGCGGGTGTTAAATACTGCAAGCGTTTCCCCAGCTGAGTCACATTTCTGCAAGGGCTGCGAGTTGCGGTTGTGGTTAAAGTTGACAACCAGCAGACGCCACAGCTCAACTTGCAACACATGAGACTGATGCAGACTCCATGTACACAAGCACACACTAACAATTATATGTATATATACATATATGAACTTTGTTGTATATACGAACAGATGCGCACAATATGGTGCTTTAATTTTAGCTCCTGCCGGACGACACAAACCAGGGACACAGTTGCAGTTGTTGTTGCAGTTGTCGCCGTTGTTGCAGTTGTTGTTCTTGTTGTTGCCTTTGTTAATCGTCTTGACAGCCAGCCGTTCCGTGCGTACTGCTCCAAGGCCAGTGCAATATTTTACACTGTAACGTCGCCTCATCGTCAGCCGGCGACTTCCGTCAGCATTTCCACCAGCGCCATCAAGTCCGCCAGCGCCTACTCCCCCGCCCCCACCGCCCCCACCGCCGCCGCCGACGCCACTGCCAATGCGTCATCTCGCGATAGCTGGAACCGTGAACATGAACGGGAATGGGGACGTACATATTTTTTAGCCGGCGCTGCATTTCATGGCTGGCGTTTCATTTTTCGCCTTCACAACTGTGGTTATATTATGATACTCGTTCATAAAGTAAAAAGAGTATATTCAGTTTGCGCAATGTGAAAATACAATTTTTTTTTAACCTAAAAATATCATGTACTTCGTATTCAAAACAATTTTTGTTTCAAAATTTAGAATTTCGAATTTATATTTTTAAACGATTGTATTTCTCACAATTAGCATAAAAAATAACATTAAAAGTGATTTTGAGGGGGTCAAATTTTTGGTCAAAAATCATGCCAAAAGTGACGAAAACTTTGACATGTAAACTTCTCGAATCCATAGCTCCCAAAATTCAAACTACCATAACTTTGTCAAAAGTGAACCGATTTTAATGTTTGATGGCATTTTGGTCATGAATTATCTCCTGAATTAATTCTGGATTTAAAATATGTGCATTTTTGAAAATAAACATTTTTAGAATTTTTGGTACAAAATCACAAGGGTCCCCCCTTATCGATTTCCGAAAAAAAAATTTTTTTCTAAATTTAAAATTGCGCATTTATATTTTTAAACGATTGTGTTTGTCACAATTAGCATACAAAAACAACTTTACAAGTGATTTTGAGGGGGTCAAATTTTTGGTAAAAAATCATGCCAAAAGTGACAAAAACTTTGACATGTAAACTTCTCGAATCCAGAGCTCCCATAATTCAAACTACCATAACTTTGTCAAAAGTGAACCGATTTTCATGTTTGATGGCATTT